>JAZHYW010052787.1:0-30461 GCA_037355805.1 Ixodes ricinus
GACCCTGGGTTCTGTCGCCCATCTGCGTCCTACCGTCGTGCGATCGTGTATCACATATATTGCGTGATGCACATTAAATACACCAAGGTAACAGTTGTACTGCAGTGGCTAAATTTATAATCTACTATGGGTAACAACGTCGCCCTACGGAACTCCTGCTCTCTAATAAACTAACGACTAATTTTGAATGCGCCGTTACATTGCATTTTTAATGTGTGTTTGCGTGTTTATGGCTCTGATGATGAAACAAACTATAGTTGTAGGACTTCTAGAAAAATATTATATAACTAAAAAAATGGCACGCTAACAACAACAAAAAAAGAAAAACAGGCGCACTAAATAAAAAGTGAAATTCTAGAATTGATAATAATTGTGTTTTAAAAGGTTTGAGTGCACCGAAAGCTATAAAACGAGCTCCATCCTTAGAATGGTGCGCTTGTTCACTGGAAGAGTAGTTCCAGGCAGCATGCTCGCGCTTGTATGTTCCGCTTCGGTCGCACGATAGAATCCGAATACTTTACTGGTAATGTATTTAGTAAAACAAAACTTATATTCTGCGTAAAAGAAAAATAAGGTTTTGTGTATGTTTATACAGCCTAGAACTTAGTCTTCCTCAACGGGCTTAACCTCTGCATCTGTTCAATGCCCTGAGTTTTCACGTGATTACAGAGTATGTTTATCATTAATGTTTTCGTTTCCTACTGCGATTCAGCTCGTGCTCTTTTGTGTGTTACATGCATTAGAAACCGAAGGTAACCCGGGAGCATTCTATTTCGCGGAATGCAAAAAAACCTTTGCTACTTGCCACGTGTGCCACAATCAATACAAAAATATTCCTAAACTTCACATGTGGCCGCTTGTTTGAACAAAGTTGTTTGTCAGGAACAACTGCGATTGAATGAAATCACGTTAGAAAAACTCGTTCTAAGCACGCAACCGTTTGCATGCAGTGAATACTCATAATCGGCGCCGAGGTGATTGGTAGCTGTCAGCAGGTGGAGTTTTTCTAATAACCCGGAGTTAGAAGGTTTCCTTTTTCTGTTGTAAGCAATCAGGAGACAACTTACACCAAATCTGAGGGTAATAGAGTACTATGATGTATTCAAACATAACGGCCTGAGCAATATATAATGTGTACAAGCTTTAGCTTTCGATGCACCCTTAACTTTCAATACGCCCAACGCTAGTGTAAAATGTAGCGCTGTTTCAGTCTTAATAAGCGTGCCATGTGCGTGCTTACACTATATTTTATGCAACGCCAAACTCTACCCGTTTGCATATTTTTCGTTTTTGCACACCACTACTTGCGCGCATAAATCACCAAATTAAGGCTGGTACATTGCTTAAATTTGCTACAAAAGCTATCCACAGACCCAGAATATTTTCCTTGTCAGTCATTGCTTATCATTTATTGCTGCGAGCGAGTTAATTTTTGACCTTTGTCATTATTTTATTGTAGCTCCCGCACTTTGGGTTTACCAAACTCAATATCGAAACCTGAGTGTCATTTTTGTGTTTTGCCGTTTGTGGTTTTGGTCAAAATAAACACCCAGCTACCCAAATACGAAACCTGACCCCCCCAAAAAAAAAAATAAATAAATAAATAAAAATAAAAATAGTTAAATTAATTAAAGACTTGAGCGTGTTGGTGATCTACATTGACTTAAACGAAAGAAACACACCAAGAGGACGAAACAGACGACACAGCTTTTCGACTTGCAACGACAGATTTACTGGGGCGGCTAATAGCAGAGCTCGACTTGGGAGGCGATGGGGAAGGGAGAGGGGATGAGAGGAGATGCAAGAGACACAGGGGGCGGGGGGTCGGGCGTCTGGAACGCCCGCCGTGTTCGCCCCGCAACGGTCTCCCTGTGTTGCTACATCTCCTCATTTCCCTCCCCCTTTCCCCATCACCACCTGAAGTCGAGCTCTGAGCGACTAGCCGCCCCAGTAAATTTGTCGTTGCAAGTCGAAGCCCGTGTCGTCTGTTTCGTCCTCTTGTGTGTTTCTTTCGTTTTAAGTTAATATAGTTAATTTGTTTGGATTTTTGAGATACTTAATTCCTGAAGCTAGAATTTTGGAAGGCCAAGTTGATCACGTCATCAAGTTTTCCAGGAAATCCACGAAAAGGCAAACACATGCACGACAAAAAGGCCAGCCCGTCATATAAATCTGATCACATTGAAATATGTGTAATTGGCCTCCGAAATCCCCGCGGGGTGCTAAAGGCGCACAGGCAATATTATATTTTTCAACGCGTCGGATGTTTTTGTTGTGGATGTGCCTCGGCATTTGGCTCAGGACGATTTTCGCGTTTTATTCTGACCATGTTTGCTAGAAATGTGAGCTCGGAGCGTGGACGACTGGCCCCCTTCCATGAGGACCGGCACAGCCGTGCGCGTTCTCAAGAAACCTCTCGCAGAGAAAAACAAGCGAAGGACCAGGGATGTCAATTTCAGGATAAGAAAAATACCCCACTGAATCGAAGCGCCGCCACACGATTTCTCGACTTGATAATACACGACGACTGTTGTTTATACTTACTGGCGATTTCCACAAGCTCCGCCGCAGAGCTGGTTGACAAGAACTAAGATGGGGCAGTACGTTCATTCTAATCACGGGGATGGCATCCCGTGACTCTTTAATGCCCAGCCATACAAAGAAGCTCAAACGATACTTGCACCCATGTGGGTTGCATGCACGTGACCCTGTCACATGTGAGTTGGGTGGTTGGTAGTACGGGATGTGGCCGCAGCATTCCGCTCGCTTCCGCCCGGTATAGGGTTCACGTAAGCGAAAAGAAGGCGAGATTGGCGAGGCCACGACGGCAGCGAGGTGTAGATGACGGACGTTCGCGGTACGTCGTGCGTGCGAAAGGTTTTACCAAACAAAACTCGAGGTGTGGACGCGATGGAACGATGTGCTGCAGCTTTACGCGCCGGAGAACTGCGCCCTCTCCGTCCGGCGTGAAAGGGAGACCGGCGAGACGTGCGAGACCCTGATGGGTGACGATGGCCCACGACGAGAGGACGGGAGGAGCCGCTGTGCAGTTTAAGGAAACGAAAAAGAGTGGCGTTGCCGAGACCAAGATGGGGCTTTACATTGTGAACGGCTGCAGAAACCTTCCCCGGCGAGTTTCGTTCACCGGCATGCCCTCAATGGATTACGTCCTGAACTTGCCAGTAACGTGAGCTTATATAAGCGGTTCACTTAAATTTCCGAGAATTACCGAACTGCTCAAACGATGCATTTTGACCCTTTGTCGCAACAGTGAGATGGACTTCGTGCAAGTGGAGTTTAGTTCGCTTCATATATGATGACTCCAACAGTCGTGCCAGGTGTGCCCCTGCCAAGTCAAATTCATTTGATCCAATGTTGGTCACGATATACATATTCATAAAACACCCGAGACAAACTTAACTGCATCATCATCGTTCAATGTTGGTTGCGATGGATACCAAGAACGCCACTAACCGTATTGTGAACTTGTGTGATTCTGAACGCCGCACAAAATATTTTACACTGGCGTGCACAGAATGATCGCTATCAAAATTCGTAAGTTAAATTTCTTTCGACGCAAAACAAATTTCTCAAGCTAAATGAAGTTATGGACATTGTTAGAACGCTGTTATGCACTGGCACGAAAGTAACGTAGTGTTAAATATAACCCATAATTTCTCGAATTTATTGTTACGACTAACAAAAGGCAGCAGGCGCAGTCAGCTGCCGGGATCATGAACAGAACCACGATAGAGCATAGTGCCACTCAGTTCGTAGACACAACCATGTACCATTCAGTGGTACCATTCAGTGGCACATGTAGCTGGAGCGTGCTCCACCAGTGAACGAAGCTCGTGCCTGGGAAGCTCGTGCCCGGGCACATCGGACAGCTGCCATATTAAAAGGCTAGCCCTAGTTGACCTCCCGCTGTGCGGACCTTCTTCTCGCGCTGATACATGGTGTCAGAAGTGGGAAACGGCGACCACGCACTCTTCGCTGACTTCGCGACGAAGCCACGGAAGGACTTGGACCTCCGGAGGGACCCTTGCTGACAGGCAACCTCGGCCAGAATTGACGTAAGTACCAGCAACGATTGGAATTGTGCCTCGAAGGCACAGAACCAGTAAAACCGCGCTCCGAGAAGCAGAAGGCCGCAATTCTTTTACAGATCGCGGATCGAGAAGTGTTGAAAGTTTTTAATTATTTCCAATGTTCCATCGAAGAACGCGAAAGCTACGCTACGTTAGTACAAAAATTTGAAAGCTACTGTACGCCACGCTGCAACGAGACTTACGAAATATATATATTTCGCTCGTGCAAGCTGAACAAAGACGAAACGTTCGAATGTTTCTTCAGAGACCTACAGCTCAAAGTACAGTCGTGCAACTTTGGAACTTTGGCCGAATTGATGATTCGAGATCAAATTGTTTACGGGACAGCTGACATGAAGCTTAGAGAAAGACTGCTACGCGAAGACCTGTTTACGCTCGAGAAAGCAGTACAACTTTGTAAGGCCGCAGAAATAGCAGTCACGTAGAGGAAAATCTGGGACAGTCCGGGACAGACCGTGGAAGTCGTGTCGAAGCAACGCCAGTATCGCCAAGCAGGTATATGTGGGCGGTGTAACACGAAGCACGACCCGAAGAAGTGTCCCTCATACGGCAATAAGTGCTACAAATGCAAAAGGAAAAAAATCACTTCGCGACACACTGCAAGACAAAAGTTTCTGTTGATAGCGTGTAGGACATGAATGAGGACCATGACTTCGAGGTCTTGGTCGTGCAGAACTGCGACAGCAAGGGCGAATGGTGCGTACAAGTGCAAGTGACTGGGAAGCCCATATTGACCTAAAGACCGGAGCACAAGCTAATCTGCTACCGAGGAAGTTGCTGCGCCAGATCGGCGAGGCTGTTCCAGTGACCAGCATAACCTCTGGATTACGGGACTACGACGGCAATGTGATCAGCCACTATGGAACTGCCATCGTCACTGTAAAGTTACAAGGCAAGGAAGCACGACTGCAGTTTTTCGTCGTGCAAGACCACCATCGACCGCTCCTGGGACTGTCAGGGTGTGAATACTTCGGACTCGTGAACCGCGTTGTCGATGTGTCGGTCAGTGTGCCAAAGGACATAACTGAGACCTTCCCAGACATCTTCCACACACTTGGGTGTATCAACAAAAAGTACAAGATGGTACTCAAGCTTGGATCCGAACCAATCATCCAAGCAGCACACAGAATGCCCCACCTTCTGAGAGAGCCGCTGAAGAACGAGCTCGAGTGCATAGAAAGTGCTAGAAACATCACGAAGGTGGACGAGCCATCAGACTGGGTAAGCCCTCTTGTTATTTTAAGCAAAAAAGGTGGAAAATTGACAGTGTGAATGGACCCTAGGAACGTCACTCAGAGCCTGAAAAGGGAACATTTCCAAATGCCTAAAAGAAAAGACATCGAGGCAGAGTTTGCAAACGCGAGTGTCTTTTCGAGACTTGATGCCAACGCGGGCTTTAGTCAAATACCGCTGAAAGACACAACAACGCGAATCTGCTCATTCAGTACGCCTTTCGGCCGCTATCGCGTTTTGCGATTACCGTTCGGCATAGCATCAGCGTCGGAAGTTTTTCAGAAAGCGATGGCTCAGATATTTCACGGTTTTCCAGGCGTACGTGTGTACATAGATGACGTGTTAATTTGGGGAACCAGCAAAGCGGAACATGACGAGCGGCTGCGTAATGCTCTCGAAGCTGCGCGCAAGAGTGGCAATACCCTGAATGCTGGAAGGTGCCACTTCAGACTGAGCGAAATCACTTATCTGGGAGATCGAATAAGCATGACAGGGATTAGGCCGGACCCCTGTTTCGTACAGTGTTGTGCAGATTCCAGCTCCGACAACTAAAAAAGAGGTCCAGCGAATCCTTGGAATTGTCACATATTTCAGCAAGTACATCCCTTGCTGCACGGGGAAGAAGAAGCTGCTCCGAAGTCTTATGAGGGGACGACACGCCGTTCGTCTGGGAGCCACACCACGC
The DNA here is from genome assembly GCA_037355805.1 of Ixodes ricinus. Taxonomy (NCBI): domain Eukaryota; kingdom Metazoa; phylum Arthropoda; class Arachnida; order Ixodida; family Ixodidae; genus Ixodes; species Ixodes ricinus. Next base: position 6,031 of record JAZHYW010052787.1, read on the forward strand.
ACAATAATTGCACGACCTCAAGGTGGTGCTAACAAAGGCGCCACTGCTGACGGTTTACGACCCCACAGGGGATACCAAGGTGTCTACAGACGCATCAAGGTATGGCCTAGGCGCAGCGATGTTTGAACTACATGGTGCAAACTGGCGTCTAGTAGCTTACGGCTCTAGAGTGTACACCGAATGTGAGGCAAGGTACTCCCTAATAGAAAAGGAAACACTTGGAACTTTTCACGGTTAAAGAGAAGTTCCACGACTTCGTTTACAATAGGACAATAACTCTACAAACAGACCATCAGCCACTAATCGCCATCTCTAAGGAATCTCTTGGCGGCATGCCGCCCCGTCTTCAACGTTTCTTTATCCGACTAATGATGTATGACTATTGATTATAGTTCGTCGCTGGTAAACAGCTTGTCCTGGCGGATACGCTCTCACGGGCACCGCTACCAGGCAGCCCAAACGGGGCACCGCACAATGACGTGGAGGTTCACGCAATCTCCGTCCCCTCCAGCTTGGTGAGTGAGACAACGTCCACGAGGCTCAGACAGGAAACCGCGAACGATGCTGTGTTGGGCACTGTGGTCAAGTCTGTTCAAAACAACTGGCTGGTGGAAGGAGACTTTAAGGCATATTCTTCTGACTTGTCGGTGATTGACGGCATGTTCTTCAGAGGTGCTAAGGTAGTGATACCGAAGAGTCTCTGCCTAGAGATGCTAAAGAGACTTCATGAAGGTCACTTGGGCAGCAACAAGTGTAAAGCCAAAGAGCGGCTTTTGATGTTTTGGCCGGGCATGACATCCGAGATTTAGGACATGATTAGAAAGTGTGCCACATACAAGCAGTTCGCGCATCTGCAGCCAGCAAAGCCCCTATTATTGAGGCAGACACCGTCTCAGCTATGGTCCCGAGTCGTTGCCGATTTGTGCGAGTATGCTGGGAAAACGTGCCTCATTGCGTTTGATGCGAACTCCAATTATCCCGTAGTGGAGCCTCTAGACAACACCACCACAGCTGCGGTGGTACACAAGCTCGCGGGAATTTTCGCGAAACATGAAATTCCGCTAGAGTTATGCAGCGGCAATGGCCCCCAGTTCTTCTCTAAAAGGTTCCGGGTTCGCTAGGTGGTACGATTTTCAGCATGTCACACCCAGTCCGTATTCGCAACTTTCAAGACCTATAGGGGGCGCACCGGTGCCTATCAAAATGGCTGTCATCTGGATGATCGTCGTGGAACAGCAGTACAAGGTTGGGTCTGTGACGCGTAAGTTATCCTAGTTTTGCTATATACGAGCAGTACTAGACCCTTAGTTTATTTTTTCACGTCAGGAAGGTGTTGGCAAGCACCTTTATTGTGAAGCCGATCATCCAGGAGCTAGGGAGCGCGATTCTCACACCGCGGTACCATTATCGCTGAAATATGCGAATATTCCGCAATCAAACGGTCTCGAGGAGAAAGGCGTTCAAATAATCAATAAATTATAAGAAAATTCTATCACTCAAACGGAGATATCTACCTAGGTCTCCTCAACTGTAGATCATCACCCTTGGAGGATGGAAGATCACCCAGTGAGCTGCTAATGGGACAACGCATCAGGTCGCTTGTCCCTGACTTCACAGTGGAGCCGCAGACCACGTGAAGGACCGTCAGCAGCTTCAATCAACAAAGCGTTTACCACCACTCCAGTCAGGAGACGTCGTCCGCATAAGGAAGAAAGGGGTGGCCAACCAAGGCCAAAGTTCAAAGAAGGTGGCACCAAGGTCCTACAGGGTCGTAACAGAGGACGGGAGAGAGCTTCGCCGCAACTGGCAACACCTCATCGCAACGCCAGAAGTCTTCGTCCCTGACCCTCAGCCCGACGACAACGATGCACCCATGGTGACCTCGACCCAGCCATCTAGGAACCTTCCGGGCACTTCTTGCCCACAGAGCCCACCCACAGAAACTAGTGCAGCTGCCCAGTCGCTTCACAGGTCATTGGCGTCCCGGCACCAACGCGAGCCTCGACAATTGTTCATTCACTCATATGTCGAGCTTCTGCGGATGTAAAGGGGAGGCGAGGGGCTTCGTCAAATAGCGGCATGCTGCTCTTTTCCCCCTGCCTTCTCCTCTCAGATGGAGAGAAAATAAATTGATTGATTGAATTGATTGTCTGGATGCGACGTCTTCCTCGGCGTCTTAAATACGATGCTAATTTCAATCAACTCTCCTAATGTGTGCTGTTTGTTAATTTCTTCAACCTTCCTATGTGTTAATACGTGGTGTTTTTTTATTTCGACCTCGCTCATGTGTGGTAAAAAAAAAGAAAAAGGAAGGTCTAACGGGAGCGCGCTCTACCAGTGAACCAAGCCAACACTACCTAGACAGAAGGCCTCTGCATGGTCTCCTCTCCCTCTATAAAACGTCATCGGAGTCGGATCGCGCTAACTCGGCTATTGGGCCCGACGCCGACCTTCGACGCGCTGATTGGACACGAGCCCCAGCCGAACACCGACACAGCACTCGGGCCCAACCTCAGGCCTCGATCGATTTGACTCTGATGGCGCGTGCAAAGGCCTTTTGTCTAGGTGGTGTTGACCAAGCTCGTACCTCGCAAACTGGTGGCCGGGCAGATCGGACAGGCGTTATAATTAAAGGCTAGCCCTAGTTGACCTCCCGCTGTGCAGACCTTCTTCTCGCGCTCATAAATCATTCAGTGGTCACGTGTGGCTCATATTTAAAAAAGGAAATTGGCGAGGAGGATGAGAAAGAGGCCAGTGACATGGGAGAATGGCTTGAGAAGGCAAAGTGGCCGACGTCATGCCCTCCCCTGACTCTAATAAATCGCGAAAATCAATGCACATATGGATATGTGAATCCGACTGAACCCTTGGTTCGGACGGCAGCTGGCGCCCCGTAGCTGAAGAACACGGCAAATTTCAAAACTTCTTCCTGGTGGTCAAAACACAAAGCCCCGAAAGGGAGTTCCAAGACATGAATTGAACATGGCTAGTACTTTCTTCACGGCTTAATTCGGAGATGACGTAGCCAATTTTGCAGGCCAATCCGGTACCAGGGTACGCTTTCAATGGTATGGGTCACATAGGCGTTTAATTGTAATCAACTAAACATGCCCTGACACAACTCTTCAGATTCCAGCGGTTTCGCAGTCTTCTTGAAGTCTGTTTCAAGACCTAAATGTCGTGTGAGCTTTGCAAATTTCCGATGGACTATGTCCGATCTCAGTATCACATGGTGCACAGCAAGACATATTTGGACTGGCTATGGCCCAATAAATCTCAACATAAGAAGACTTCATCTATTAGAGGAGCACGAATGATAGCTGGCTTGACGTAATCCTGACTGCCATCATTGTTTAGTAGATGCAACGAGGTAGAGGGGCTTAGAACGATAAACCGGGGTTCCGGTCTGCACTCGAAAGTGACCCCCATAAGGCGGCTGCCATTGTACGCAAATGTGACCGCTCGTCATGTGACCAAACCAAATACGTGACGTCACAGGAAAGATGGCAGCGCCCAGGCAGCGGCTGGCCCCAGCTGGGCCGGAGCTTGTAGGATGCTTTGTTCGTTGTCGTTCCTGTCGGCGAGTTGATTTCAGACGCGGAAGCCGTCATATGAGGCCAGTTGAAAGTGACTTCAGAGTTCAGCGTGGTGTCTGACGTGGGTATAACGTGAAAATAAGGAGGAAGGGTGTGCATTTCACTGGTGACCGACGGGGCTGTTGCCACGAAAGAGGCAATCGGCCCTACGTTGCTCGGACCTCGGGTTGATTCGGATACCGCTAGAATAAATTTTAAGGCGACGTTTTTGTGCTCTAGCTGACCATCGGAATCTTCGAGGTTTGCAGTGAAGCGTGTGCAATATATTTGGATACACAGTTTAGCGACGGAAATTGCACGAGTCGTGCTTGGCAGTCTACAATCGTGGTGCCGCTTCGTTCAAATGACCGGAGGCTCACTTTGGTTGTGCGGCGCACCGGAGAGCTGCCTTGAAGCTTGTAAAGCCCGCGCCGTGCTAAATGACACTGTGCTGCTTCCCAAATTGTTCTGGCGTAGACGTGCACTTTCACGGAGCACAGGTGTTGCAGTTGGTATTGATTCCGCTGGTCTGTCGCACGTTTCGTCGACACAAAAGTTTCATCAACGCTCGTTACGCGAATTCCAAGCTGTATGGACATTTCATCGCGCGTGTTACCTACCCAATCCACCCGTTCACGCCGCTTTGCAACGACGGTCTGCAGCGGCTCATTACCAGAAAAGTGGTCCCACATCCATTTCAGTTCCGCTCGTCCACGGCAGTCGCCAAACCCCGAAGGAGAGGATTTATTCATACAGAGTGCCACTAAAGCAATGCAGCTTCTTTAGTGGACAGGATAGACTCTCTTCTGTCCGTTTTGTTGTATTGTCACGGACGTTTGCTCCAGTCCTATTTTCTATCAATATTCCGGAAAGTTGCAGGCCATGTTCAGCTGTCATCGAATGTTCTGGTGGAGGTGCTGCGCACTTTACCCGTAGCCCTTCACTCTGTGTGGACCAGTGGCGTAGTAACGGGGGGGGGGGGCGGCCGGGGGGCCGTGGGCCCCGGGTACCAGGAGTCTCAGTCACGAGGGGGGGGTGCCACTTATGGCGGCAATCCCCCCGGTTTGACTGGTTCGTAAGTGGCAAAGAATGTGTAGACGCATGAGGTCACCACTCTTCCATCACGAACGTGTCTGGTGCAGAGTCGCCAAAACTGGCTTGGCTCGCGCAAAGTCATCGCGCACCGGCGGAAAAAAACAAGCGCGGAAAGTGCGGGAGCACTCGAAGAGACTGTGCCCGGGCACGCCGAGCCAACGTCACCTAGTCTATGCCAAACCCTTCTTTTGCTGCGCCGAGACAGCAAAAGAAGGCGCCAGACGAATAAGAAAGAAATCACACGAAGGTCTTACCCGAAGGGAGTCGCGGGGAGGGGGTAAACGTGTTGGGTAAACTCTCAACGTGTCGTCTCCCTCACCCCGGATTCTCACCCATGGCTGTCCACCCGTGCACGGCACCGCACCACGCGCCGAGGGAAGTACCGAGAGGAGGTGCAGGCGAAAGGCTTCTGCTCAGCAAGCTCCCTCGCTCTCTGACCCCGCCGTAAGTTCTAGAAGCGCGTCGCTCGCCGTCGGGAGGCGGTCACAATGTAGTGTTCTGGCAAGTGAATTCGTAATGTTGTGACGGCGACGGCGTTTCCCTGTTGCCACAGCGTGCCATGACTGGAGACCGTCGAGCTTCCGGAAATCTGCGTGGACGGACTGGCTTCAGCGCCGCAGTGTACCGTATGCCAACGATTGTTTGATTGCATTACTTTTCATTTTAAGGCGTGCGGTTTAGAGGCTCGTTTTAGCGACAACATCTTACCGAATTGTCTCGAAACTCTGTTTAGAGAAAATGGCGGCCGCCGGCATGCTGTTGCTTGCGGTCTCGGGGAACGGGGGGGGGGTGACAAAAGACCTAAGGGCCCCGGGTGCCAGATGGTCTAGCTACGCCACTGGTGTGGACCCAGGTGGCACAGCCGAGTTGCCCGATAACAAGACCCGGGTGGCGGATTATCCCGCGTTTTAAACCCCCGGCGAGCTGTGAACGAAGTCCTATCCCGAGTTTGGCAGAAAAACCGCTAGACAAGCGAGTACCACAAGTACAAACCTCGTAAAAACACAACGAAAAACCAGAAATCTGAGCCAGTCGCTGCTACCAGCAAGAACCACCGGAATTCGGTCTTTTGCCAGAAAAACCGAAGCTGACAAAGCCAACAATGACAGACCTGTAGCAGCAAACCGCATCCGCTCCCACCACTGTTTGCATGCCCGTTGCACCTCACACTCCGATGCCCTTTAACGCAAGGTGTATGAAGACTTTCAAGGGCTGGATTGAACAATATGACCGTGTCGCCTGCCACAGTCGGTAGACGGACAGCCAGCTCCTGCAGAACCTATACTTCTCGTGGAAAAAAACTGCCAGGCATTGGTTTGAGAACCACGAATCCTCCTTAACGTCGTGGGAAGTTTGCAAGCTCGAACTGAAGTGCACGTTCATCAGCCAACATTGACGAGAGAGAGCCGAATTCCTGATTCTGTCCAGGACACGGCCCGAACGAGAGCGTCGCCGCCTTCGTGGAGGATGTTTTGCGGCTGATCGAGCACCCACGCCAACCCTGATGCTACAGAAGACAAGAAGCTAAGAATCCCATCTCCCCCATGTGAGGCACAACACCTTAGGCGGCTTTGTTCGGAACCTTACGACAACAGTCGAAGGGTTCACATCACCGAGGCTTCCAACATTGAATGTACACTACAGGCCCGAGCATGTCAATATCAACAACTCCCCAGCCTCTCGACACTCGAGTCGTCCAGCTGCAACTTTGACGCCAGCCTCCCAGGCATCCGCAGCATCATCCACAAGTCCGGGAGGAGATCAGGAAGCTACTTTCTGCCATCAGTTGTCCGACTTTTATTTTGATTGCCGAGATTGTTTCGGAACAAGTCCGACAGGCATTTCAACTGGAGACTTCTTCGAGCGTAGCAGCATCTGACGAGCCGAGGGCGGCTTATGCCACAAAGTTACGACGACCGCCACCCGCTACCCGTTACTATTGAATGCCAATTCAACGAGACACCCAACGTCGAAGCATTCCCGACATCAGGAAGAACCAGTGTAGGTCTGCGATCGAAGAAAGTACACCGAGGAAAACGGAGGTGCTGCGAATGGTCGACCTAAAACCACTCTGCTACCATTGCATGAGGCCGACCATGCCTACTGGAGGTGCCCGTACCAATGAATTGGCCTGCAAGGGTTCAAGCCGAACGACCCTCAGCCACGTCTCGACGAGCGCCCGCGAAACATTGAGGATTATCTACGGCGGCCTTTGTCCCTGGTGCCGATGTTACCCCGAAGCTCCTGATCCCCTCCACCTCGACGGGAGGTAAGCACGACAAAGCAGGTGAGCGGCAATGCAAGGACAGTTGATTTGGTGCCGGCGGTTGTCCAAGGACATTACCTAATAATTAACTGACAATGATTATCTCTGTCCACGCCACGAAGCACACAATTTCCATATTTGAAGCAGAATGCCGCTGAGTGACTTGAAGAAAAAGAATGGTTGGTTGTTCTCAAAAGTGGACTCCAAGCATCACCAGACTTCACTTGGCCACAGGAGACTTACACAAATTGCAATAATCGTGGGATGCAAAAAAAAAAAAATCGCCATTACGAAATGGAAGTGAAATGGCTTAAATAGCAAACAAACACTGTTGCCAGCTACCTCGTCAACGGTACAGCAAAAGGCACAGCCACGTAAGCAATACATGCCCGAGCTTGCTGCATTGATGCAGAAAACTACCAGGAAAATTTTCGGATTAGAAGCCAGCCCTGCAGCTTCAGTGCATCAGATGTCGGTGACCGCACATGACGCATGATTACAAGACGGCATCAGTCGGTGAAAGTTGCCCCTCGACCAAACTGAACACCGACGTGCCAGGAGCGTCATCCGACAACAAAAAGCACAGGTACAACGACTGAACACCTGACACAAGACTGTCGCAGAAAGAACTCGTTATGAAACATTTGCAAAGAGCCAAAAATTATGTAACCAAGTGGAAATAAACATATTTGATACACTAACCCAGGGTCTCAAACTCATTTGAGTGCGGGGGCCAGATAGCTTATCCCCGAAATGTCGAGGGCCAACTTAAGGGGGGGGGGGAGGAGGAGAGGAGAGGAGAGGAGGAGGAGGAGGAGGAGGAGGAGGATTTTAAAGAAGAACGTCACACTCTCTCTCTCTCTTTCTTTTTGTAAACTCGCAGTGTAGTTACTGACATCTTCAGTTTTGCTTTGTTTATAGGACTAATTTGGGCCCTTGCCTGATGTGACAACAAGAATTAAAATGGCACCGCTCCTACGAGAGCAAGCACACTGCTGTTTTTGTTCACCAGTTCACTCAGAAATTATTCAAGCTCTAGATTTCTTTAAAAAAGGAGGAAATCTCTTCATATGACAGTGCTTTGTTTCTAGGGGATTCTTGATAGCAGCAGTCTAAGAAAATACTTGTATTTGAATGGCGATTTTTCCTGAAGGCAAAAATCTCAAGCTCTTAGCTTTATCTTTGACCATTCCTCGAGCGAGAGTTTGTGTAGCCGAAGTGTGTCATTGAGTGAAGTGCTCGCGCTTGCAGCCTAAAAGCGAAATTGTGGTACAGGTGACTAACGTGACAAAACTTGGGAAGCAAAATATAAAAGAGGACACAAGGCAAATGAAAACAGAATGGTAACTGTGTGGATAAATTATAAGAGCAGAGCTATGTTTCGAAAGGCAATGAATCTGCAACATGAGATCATTATAGCGCATGCCATTTCTTGCGCTCAAGGCATGGGAAAGAGGGCTCGCAGCCCGTTGCCCGCGGGCCGCGTCCCAGCGACTCGCGGGCCGCATGTGGCCTGCGGGCCGCGTGTTGAGACCCCTGCACTAACCAAATAAACATATTTCTGCTCCCCTTCACGACTTCAGAGTCTATACACAAAGAATTGTGTTCACCGCGCGTGCTGGACCTTTTGAGGACACTCGCATCTCTGACCCCTCAATATTAATTAATGGGACATACCAGACTGGCAAACTGGTTGCTTTGGGCTGCACTCGTTCCATTTCTCCTGAACATGTGGCGCCTCCGAAAATCAACTCCTGTGATGTGAAAATGTTATTTAATTATTTATTCCCTCCAGAGGCCTTTGTAGGCATTGCAAAGATGACACTTAAAACTACATATGATGATAACATTATATCACACTGCTGTAACTTGTTAACTGCAAAAACAAACGCACCTCTGAGCATCTAGTTTAATAGAACGTGTTGATGCATTGTTATATTGAATTGAATTGGTTTTATTCAGACAAGGTCTCGGATGACAAGGCAAAAGGCAGATGGGTTCTGCCTGACTTGGCCCTATCACCAGTTTACATTGCTCAGCGTATAGTACGACACGTTGTAATATAAACACAGAAACCACGGGGAAACAGAACGGCCCACAAATAAAGATCAAAACAACATAACTTATACAGTAGTCATGTCATAACAATTTTCGGGGACATAGGATGCACTAGAATAAATGAAGCTCAACCATTGGATACAAACACTTTTTAAAAACATTCATTCAATGGGACATGATAGAAGGTACCGTTTTATATTTCTTTTAAAGGTATGCTTTGAGCCGCATTCATGAATCATTTCTCTTACGGCCGGATGTTTATTTAAGAAATCAGGAATTAAGTACGCTAATTGAGTATGTCCGTAATTCGTCCTTGACCAAGGTATTCTATAAGAGTCATACCGAAGATTGTATTGTATATTTCTAGGAAGGAATGCGTCAAAAAAGTGGACTGGTCACGATTGAACTCATTAAAAATGTAGATTGAAAGTTTAAGCTGGAATAACTGACTAATATTAAGGAAGCTATGTTTTAGAAAAAACGGCGTTGTGTGGTCGGTGCGCTGAAGATTTTCAATACAACGTACTGCTCTTTTTGCAAAACAAACAGTCTATCAATATTTGTCTTAGTCGTTGAACCCCAGACTAGTAGACAGTAATGAAGGTGGGAATGAACTAGTGAATAATACAACTGACGTCTTAACCAGCCTGGGACAAGTGTTCTTATTTTGTATAAAATGCCAATAGATCTAGAGATGCTTGCATGAATTTTATTTACATGTGGAGTCCAGCTTAAATTTTCTTCGAAGAGAATTCCCAAAAATTTGTAGATAGTGACACGCTCTATCGGAGAGTCTTGGAATTTTAAAATAATTTCGCAGTCATCCGGTTTACTTCGCGGCTTAAAAATTATATATTTAGTTTTTGTAACATTTAACTGAAGCTGATTGGAGTCTAGCCAGGACGATAACTCGCTCAGCCATGTATTAGCAGAAATTTCAAGATCACGCAGACATGGGCCAGAGAAAAATAAGCTAGTGTCGTCGGCATACAAAACTATTTCAGGAGTTTTAGGTATACGTACGATATCATTAATATAAATAATAAAAAAGAGAGGACCTAAAATAGACCCTTGTGGGACACCGTACGAAATTTGTTCTAACTTGGACCTGTAGCCATTAAGACTAGTATATTGTAGTCGACAAGATAAGTAGCTACGAACTAAATCTAAAGCAACACCTCTTATTCCATAAAACGGTAATTTATAGAACAAAATATCATGTTTAATCGAATCAAAGGCCTTTCTGAAATCCAGAAACATTCCAATAGTGAAATGTTTGTTTTCAAAATTATTAAGTATTTTTTCTTTGATGCTAAGTAGAGCCATTTCGGTTGACTTATTCTCCGTAAAACCGTATTGCTGAGTAACAAAAGCATTCCTTTCACTAAGAAACTTTGAAAACCGTTTTTTATAAGAAATTCTAGAACCTTTGAAAACAAAGGAAGTACAGAAATAGGCCTATAGTTGTTAATGTTGTCAAAGGAGCCTCCTTTGTGTAGAACAGCCACTCTTGCAATTTTCATGCCATCAGGAAAAATGCCCGTTGCTAATGCGTTATTGCATATATGCTGCAGAGGAAAACACAAGAGGTCTGCGACAGCTATAATTGGTATAGCCTTGATGTCGTCCTCTCCAGCTGCGGTGTTTGTAGATAAAGATTTAAGGATTGAGTATATTTCTTGTTCATTGCTTGGAGCCAAGAAAATAGTGTCGACAGCTACAGATGAAATATATTTGTCTAAGCTTTCGTTCGGACCATGTGGCTGCAATGACGCACCTGCGTTTAAAAAATGGGAGTTAAATTTGTCTGCCAGTAAGGCATCGTTATACTCAATACCATTTAGAGTTAATGTATCGGGAATCTTACTCTTGTGTTTTCCAATTAGACTTCCTACTGCACCCCAAAGTTTTTTTGGTTCATTCGAAATAGATGCAAACTTGTTTTTATGGTACTCAACACGTGCTTTCTTGAGGTCCTTATTTAATTTATTTCTTATTTGTTTATATTTAATTAATATTGTCTGGTCCCTTAGTCGAATAAATTTATCGTAGAGTTTGTTACGTTCATTAATCCTTTTATACAGCTCGCGAGTAACCCACGGCTTCCTAGACTTCTTGTGTTTTATTATAGGTCGAAGAGGAAACGCTTCATTGTAAATGTGCTTTATTTTATGCAAAAATATGTCGTAACACAAATTTGGGTTTTCTTCATTATAAACGTCATCAAAACTGGTATTCTCTATCATGTCCCGGAAAAGAGCAAGAGCATTCACGCCGAACATTCAAAGAGCATTCACAGCACCACGTAGGACTTGCATGTGAGGTCCTTGCCCTGGACATAGAGGGGGCCCGCAAAGTCCATGCCGACTACCTCGAAAGGGTCCGCTCGTGTTGTCCGGGCATCCGGCAAGGGTCCCGTGGGGACACTCGCGGGGGTCATGCTAGATCGCTGACAGGTCACGCAGGCACGCACCACTTTCTTCACGAAATCTCGGCCCCGCAGAATCCAATACTGGTTACGGAGCTGCACGAGAGTATCTCTGACTCCCGCGTGCAGCAGCTGTCGGTGCGCGTCGATTGCCAGCAAAGTTGAATATCGATGCTGCTTGGGCAGGACGATCGGGTTTCGTTAGTCATACGTCATGTTGACGGACTGGAGGCGACTTCGAATGCGAAGTACTCCCCGCTGATCGATGAAAGTTGCGAAGTCTCGGAGGGCAACCACCCAGCAAGGGGACAATCGAACGGAGATGGGAACGGAGGATCCTCGGTGACATCAAAAATCAAACTCCCAAAATTGACTGCCAGCGACAGAATGGCCCAAGGAAATGTGCGGAGAACTCCCTCGAGGGCGTCTCGAGGGAGTTCTCCGCACAATTCCTTGGGCCATTCTGTCGCTGGCAGTGACAACTAACTCGGCCCCGACCACCACAGTGAACTGGAGACCAACTGGGATGCGGTCAGACCTCGTGTCATGAGGTCAGCGGGATTTTCTTTTCTCGGGTTTCGGCACCAATGTAGGAACCTCTGGTAGTCGTCGATGGTTACATTCAAGCAAACTTTTATTTCACACTATCTACAAGCTGCAAGCGATGCGATCTGACGTGGCGTTCCCCTCCGTTCCAAGCACGAGCCCCCGACCACGTGCGCCCCGGCCAGGCGCTCTCCGGCCGCCAGCTCCTTGCCACGAGCTCCTTTTCAAGACGACTCTGGCCGATTTCCTCCTCGTCTTCGATCTCCTCGTGCCAGTGATATGGCTTATTACGAACCACTTAAACGTCCCAACAGCTTGTATCTTTGTGATGAAAGTGTCATTAAACTCATTGCTGAGCTTATCAAAGTCAGTGGCACCGAAAGTTTTCTGTATACATGCATCTATATTATATTTAGGGGGTCTGCCAATTATTTGATTTACGATGTTCCATGTTTCTCTTAAGTTCTTTCCGCACTTCTGGAGTTGCGTCACATGAAATCTCTTTTTAGCGAGTCTAATTTTCGCAGTGAGGTTGCTTCGTAGTCGTCTTAATTCTTTTAATTTTGTGTCATGCGGATTTCGCTTACATCTGTTCCATAATCTTTTTTTTAAACTCTCATTTCTAGTATTTCTTTGTCGATCCAATTATTTCCATGTTTTCTCGGCTTTAGCTTTATTATTCTAGTAGAGTGTTTGTATATATTTTTAAACGTGTCAACTAACGTATCATAGAGAGTGATGTGATCTAGATGAAACAAAGCATTCCAGTTATATCTTTGAATTGTATCATCTACTTTCTTATTGTCAAGGATTTGTTTATGTTAATTTTTTTCCTGTCACGGCCGTATGCTCTTCGTGTATTATCCTGAGCGCAACGAAATAATGATCTGCTACCTTTTGTTTAATAGTTCCCCCTAGAAATCTTAAGTTACTCAACCTTACTATCACGTGATCAATGCACGATCTGGTAACTGAATGCCCTCGGTACTCTTCCTTTGTATAGTCGTTAATTAAATTATATAAACCGTAGTCAGACAATATGTCAAGATAATCCGTGACTCCCGTTTTCTTGTGGCAGATGGTATCTATTTTAAGGTCACTTGCTAATACGAGTTGATCATTGTTATTAAACCTATTCAGTAATTTTGCGAATTCTTGATAGAACAATTCTAAATTATTGCTAGGCGGTCTATACACAGCACAAATTGTAAATGACCGTTCTGCTTAAAGAATACTAATAACAAGAACTTCAGCGTGATTCAAAGACAGCTCAATACGGTCAGTTAACCAGGTATATTTTGTGTATACAAGAATTCCTCCTCTTTTTCTGCCTTGGCGGCGTGCTGAAATTGCGTGAAATTCATCAAAGTGAAAAGACAAAAGCTCTGTCGCCTCGATATTTATTTCGGTTAGTATTAGTATATCTATATCTATCAGTGCATCCCTCAGGTACACATTTAGTTCGCCCCAGTGTTTTTTAAGGCTTCTAACATTAATTTGAATGAGATGAAGAATCTGCCGGCTGTCTTCTATTCCGTCCTCAACTAGTATTGTCTTGGTGTATCTCTCCCAATCTGTAAATGAGCTGCAGGAGGTCAAATCAGCGGATGTGGTTCGAGTCACACTCAACATCAATACGTATCACAGCCGCGCCGTCTCTCCGCCTTACTAAACTTTTTTACATTGCTCATCCAGACATATTTATAGTTTGTTTCCTTTGCACATTCTTTCGCGTTCCAAAAACAACCATCGCTGGAGGTTAGTCAGGTTCTCGTTGATGAAAATGCGGTCAGATTTTAAGGCCGTACGCTTCTTGACCCACCTATCTCCCTCCGACCTGTCCCTGAACCGCACGATGATTGGAGGGATTTTTCCTTCCCCCGCTTTCAATCTATGAACATATTCAATCTTATCAGGCTGAGGCACGGGAAGGTCCAGCCTTGCTGCTAGATTACCGAGAACCGCTGTCAGGTCTTGATTATTTTGGACGATACCATGAATCTCTATGTTCTTCCGCTGCAAATATTGCTCAGCGTTTTCAACCGCCCATTCAAGCTCTTTAATTCGCGCGTCCCTCTCTTTACCGAGTTTTTCGAGTTCTTTTGTCTTTTTTTTTCAGCTCCTTTGTGACATGTGAGAGTGAGTCAACTTTTTTATCGAGTCGTCGTACTGCTTCGAAAGCATGGCAGTTGTTTTCTCGATCCCTTCGATGGTCTTTTCCTGTTTATCCAATTTCTGAATAACTGCGCCATGCTTTGTTGACTGCAGATTTAGTTTTTGTATTATCAATGGTCTCGATTCTACTCAAGACTTCCATCAGCGTTTGGTTAGTTTTTAAGAGCTGCGTCATCAGGTCTTTCTGAGTGCCTTCTTCAGTTCCGGGGGCTGATGCTCCTGTCTGACTGTCAGTTAGCAGCGATTGCCGTTGGGAGTGTACAGTACATGTTGTACACCACCAGGACAACAAATCAGACAGAGTCATAGCTTAGTATTTAGTTTTGTTAACTCCTGCACATTTTAACTTTTGACTATTAGGTGTTAGTTGTTTCAAACAAGCGATGCAATCATTGCACTCCTCTGGCAAAGACATGATTTGCGATGTGCAACAGCAATGTACAACAGCAGACAGACCAGCGGAGTGACGAATGCAGTCAAAGGTCAAACCAAGACTTGCATCCACCTGAGGGTCAAAGCGGAGATGTTAGAGTCGCCTCGTACAATCGGCTGGACTGCGCTGCTTCCACGCTTGTCGGTCGCTTATATGCCGCGGTGTCGGTTGGCGTTGCTCCGTATCTTCGACATCCGTAGCCAGTCCGCTGGACCTCGTTGAACCCGTTACGACCCTCCATGAAATCACGATCCCCAATTTGAAAAACAGCGGCGTATGGCTTGCGATTTTCTCTGAAACCAAGATGATAAGTAGAGTGATGCAACCGCAGCATCCAGGATGCCCGCACTGCATCAACAGTAATATTTTGATATATTTTTATAATTCAGCGTAGTTGAACTTGTTTTTCGGGCGTCAAATTATTTATGAATACGTATCAAAGTTTATTGCGGGTACCGCGTATCGACAAAGCAAAGCAATAAATTAAGAGAAACGTTCCCTTCTCCTTAAAAATATTTGTGCAACTGAACACATCTAATGTTCCGCGGAACGAACCTGATGTCACAAGGCTGTAAAGTACCGTTGTTGCTGTTCCTTCAATCTGGTGGTTTCGGTTTTGCGGTAAGCTCCCGAAGCAAAACATTAAACTCAAATACCTACAAAACTTTACAAAAATAAAAACTATTATACCCTGGAATGCAAGGATGCTGACATAGAATAATAATAATAATCTTTATTTGCTCAGGAGAGCCGCGGCACCGCAGAAAGGCAACAGCTCGTACCAAGGAGGCCCGCTGTGCCGCGTCTAGTGATGGTGATTATATGATGATGTAATATACAAGAGGAAAGTGATGGTGATTATGCTATCTGTGTTAGGTCTAGCCACATTCTTCACTGTGGTGGTCTTGGCGGTGCTGCCATAGGTCTAGCTGCATTCTTCACTGTGGTGGTCTTGGCGGTGCTGCCATGGGCTGCTTACTTCTAGCAGGCCGGTCTCGATCGCCTGGAGAGGGCTCCTCGCGTGTCCGACTTGCATATGAGCCGGCCAAATTCCTGGCGACGCAGGGAGTCCAACAGCCCTGTGGGGGCTCCAGGGGTCAGCGCCGGTGTTGGCCAGGCGGCGGTCTTTACAAAAGCGGGCCTCGGAGTCTCCCAGCTTGCGGCCCAGCTTGTAACTGGGCAGAGTGAGCACACTGTCGATCGAAGACATTGTCTGTGTCCCAGGTTCGGCTGGTTTTCTGACAATCGAATAGATAACAAGAGGCGTAGGTACCCCTTAGAGCGTACCTGAAGGATAAGGCAGTAACACAGGCTACTCTTACCTCAAATCCTGCAGTTGAAAGTCACAGCGCCGATCCAACGTAGGGAGCAGAGCAGGGCCCAGCAATTTCACGGTTGTGGCATACCATTCTCGACCGTGATCCTATTTAACGTCCCCATCGGGCGGGATTGGTAAATTTATGATGTTTACAAACAACATACATACCTAGATTTCAAGTTTTTCTTCCGCTGACAACACAGGGTCTCATAAGAATTCTTCGCCGCATTTAGATTCAAGCAGACAGCGGGTTTCCACATACAATCTCCTTTATTTTTCTGAGCGATTGAGTGAGTGGTTTTGACTTTCTAAAGTGTCTAAATATTTTACAGAGCCGTCAAGCCCCCAGGATGAGCAATTTATTGCTCCTCTGGTAAATCGTAAAACTATTCTATGGTGTGTGTGTGTGTGTGTGTGTGTGTGTGTGTGTGTGTGTGTGTGTGTGTGTGTGTGTGTGTGTGCACCCACTTACATGAACACGTACGCGCACACACAGAAACAGAGAGAGATCCGCGCACACACAGATGCACGCAAGCTAGCACACATGTGCCTAACACACACGAACTCAATCGAACATCACTCAGTTCAAGTTAGATTGTTTCTGTGCGCAGGCAGCTCGCTATCAACACGGTATTCGCTGCCCTACCAGGTGGTAATACTTTTTTTCAGTTTCTTTGGTTAAAAAGTCTCATAAATATACTCCGGCACTCTAAGAAATCCGTTATTGGGTACGAAAACAATAGTTGCATGAAAGCTATGTCTAATTAAAACGAATACCCCGCATTTATACAAATAAACGTGGTTGTTTACACACAATAAAGTCAGAAAAAGAATCAATTAAATATCGCGATTCTTCGATTCCATCTTAGTTCGTTAACGAGCAAATAATTAAAAAAATATATATCGGTGGGAAAAAAAAACGGGAGAATCGACACGTTTAATATGTACGCAGTGTTCAACGTATTTCCATAATACACAAGATGGCCATTGGTGTGGTTCATACTTTGTTTTAAGGCGTAAGTTCGACCGCAGCCAGCTCTACGATCCAAGGGGGCAGTCAAGCAGTGGCCAAAGAGTAGCGCCAAGGCGCTGATTGCATTTATGGGGTCGCTACAACAGGCTACACCAATCACTCACGAAAGAAAGCGTAGGATCCCGGCACACTCACTGCGCGTAATGGACCGGAAACACACGTGAGCAAGAATCGCGTCGCATCACGCCGCCAGGCGGCGTCACCATGGCAACCGCCCCTGACGCCATCGCGAGACGGCACGGCATTAGGCCACGTCATGGCGTCGGCGCGATGCGACGCTATTCCTGCTCAGACATTTTACACCGGAGCTGTTAAGGGCTAGTTTCCCCAATTTCGTGTCCGTGCACAAATAAATCTTGACACAACCCTCTGGACAGCTACCACCATCTATGAGCGGCGGCGGCAACCAGACAGTTCGCTTTCCGGTTGTCTGGTTGCCGCCGTCGCTCATAGATGGCGCCACATAGTACAGCTCCTCTGCTGTTCCTCCTGCACCAGATTGGAAAGGCTGAAAGTTTTTCCACGCTCCCAGCCGGTGATAGGAAACGCGGAAAGGCAATGAGCGCGTGCAATTTTTCGAGCAATACATAGGTTGCATTGACGTAATTTGGTCCTCCTTTCTGGTGGCCGAACTTCCTCGAGCGTAGCCTTTACTGTGCATATTCTGCGAGCAGTACACGAGCGTCGCGAACGAGCGGAAACGAGTGAGCACAGCTTCATTATACTTCGTTTCAATTTATCTGCGAGCGAAGCCAAAGCTAGAAGCGCGAGACCAGCGCTTTGTGCGTTTCTCCCCAGCTTGCGCGCTCGAGCAAAGCCTGAACGCACGGAGCTTCCGTGCTCGCGCTTCCAGCTTTGCCTTCGCTCGCACATAAGGTGAAGCGAAGTATAACGGCAGGTTTTGGCCACCAGAAAGGAGGAAGGATATGACGTCACGTGCAACCCATGTATAGCCTCCTCAATACCACGGTGCTCTATACTCACAAAACTTGGCAGTTCGACGACGGAGCCTTAGAGTGCACTGTCGCAGACTTGGAGCGCGAGGATATGTTAGCACAGAGCATCAAGGAGTCTTATCTCGGAGAACCTAAAGCCCCTTCATGTTTCAAAAGTAGCGCAAGGTGCGCCGATACATGGGGCACGTGCAACATGCAGCCCTCGGGAAGAACATGGAAGCACAGCGCAGCACTGAGCTAGATTTCAGACGCCACACTCTTAGAAAAAAGGGTCAGCATAGTCCTCCTTAAATGGAGGAACGAGTCTGACACATATGTTCCTTCAGAAATGGAGCAACTTTTCCTCCTTCAACAAGGGAGGAAAAGTTGCTCCTCCGTCGAATCGGAGGCGCATTTCAAAATGGCGGCTCCAAATCGAGCGTCTATTGTAGGTCCTTCCGGCACGCCATCGACGTTCCACCAGTTCCACCGCAACGCAAAGTATTCTGATAGTCACCGGACAGGCAAATGCCTCCCGCTCACTGGCGGTCTGCCACTGCTTGGTCGGCAACACTCGACAGAAAAGCACCGCGTTGACCGCCTAACAGCGACCGAGCCCACCCAAATCGAGCCGACAGTTCCAGGGCACGATGAGCACTCAATGACCACAGAACACGAGCTTTGCACGTCGTATATTTATTGGCGAATCCGGCTGCCCGTGCAGGTAAGGAAATCCGCGCCCCAAATCATTTCGCGCCGTGAATAAAAAAAAAAAAATTTGCCGAAACGCATCGAGCCACAATGGTCAGTCAATTTCGCGTCACTTACCCGTGCTCGTTCTCATATCGCAATTACTCCGTCGCAAATCCCACACAACGGATATGAGCTCTAGGACCGATACGTAATCCCACGCAACCGATACGGTGCGCCGAACGATTCTCTACAACTCGCCAAAAGTATGCTACCGGCTGATGCGAACCTCAGGTGCCTCAGGCGAAAGAAAATACGAAGACAGTTGCACCGTCCACGGCCAGATGGCGCGCGCAAGCAAACTCTAAAAGCACTGGATATATAAATATCATCCAGCGTTTAAAGCAAACTACTCCAGGTGGCGCTGTTACCGCCCAATTCAATATTTTTAAGAAAAAACAATTTCGAACTCCAGTGATACCCAACATTCACTCTCACGCTCCCCATGCTTCGCACTGGAAATTCCATCGTACATACACATTACACACACAATGCACTGAACAACATAGACACATACATCGCAACGTTACAACAGCGAGAACATACATAGCACACAACACAACCCCTCATCACTGACGCTGGCCGTTGCACCAGTGGTATATATACCGTACGGATTTAAGGCACCTATTTCCGCAGTGACTGCCTAAGAAGGAATAATATTGCGAAAAAATTACTGCTCCCGCACGAAAGTCTGCCGATAAGAATGTTTTTAAACGTTCGAAGGCATACATCTCCAAGTAGAATGTAAGCTTAAACATAGTAATTATTTGGTGTAATCGATAAAACAACCCCACCCGCCGGCACAAAAAAAAAAAAAAGATAACGCGTTTATGGGTGAGCGTTGGTGCGCCCTGATGTGTCCGCTTCCCCGCGTAGCAGCTCCGACCGCCCAGATATGCGTCCAGAAAGTTCAGAACGACGCGAGCCAGTCTTGTTTTCTGGTGCTAGTCGAGAGAAAAACAAGAATAAAGGCTGAACCGCATGTAAGCGATTAAGCAAGCGACGGTGACAGCGACGAGAGTCTGCGACGAGCGACGGAGATTTCCCACGGTCGCTCGCCGCGTACCGCTCGGTTTTTGGATTTCTAGAAATCGTCACTCATCGCCATGGTCGCTTGCTCACGCCTCTTTCATGCGGCTTGCCTCACCGCGCGACTGACCGAGCGACAGCGAAGCGGGTCGCCGTCGCTTGTCCCGTCGCTCGCCGAATCGCTTGCAGGCGGTTTATAGTTGAGAAATCACCGTCGCTCGTCGCCGACTCTCGTCGCTTGTGCCGTCGCTCTCTAAATCGCTTACATACGGTTGAGAAATAAAGTGCGAGCGCGCGGATAGCTTTGATCGGTACTCATCGTGCGTGGGAGCTCGAGTTTCTTTACCTTTAAAAAGTCGTGGGGCGTTACGGTGACGCATCGACGATCGCTGCAATACTTTCGCGCGAAGCTCAGGTGTAGCACCAGGCAAAATGGTACCGCAGGTTCTCACGTCGTAATTTTTTTCGGGGTTTCTGATTATGGCATTTCTGGGGGGAGATTGAGGTAAGGAAACTAGAGGCAGAGGTATTCGAAATGTGCCATTAGGTTTTCAAAATGCTTCTGGGAGCTAGCGAAAACCCAAACACGGCAGCGAATTCCCCCAGTTCGAGGTCTGCTGCACTGCGTGACAGTCCTGGCAGCCTGGCATCTTCCAGCTACGACTCTTGCACCAGATTTATAATTGCCCGGTATATATTCCTATGTCGATTTAGGGGCGGGGGATCAGGCGGTCTTGACCTTCCCTTTTAAACTCTGCATGTGCAACCTTTCAAAGGTACCAAAGCCTGGTCGCAATACAAGAAGGAACAGTCAGGATGCAGTGATGCAGTGCTACAGTTAAGCGTCTTAGTTTTGTGTTGTTTACGAAGCAAGGTGTTCAGTGTTTACACTCAGTACACAACTGGGTACTTCCCCAAACATCTTATGCTAAGTCAATCTTAACTTATCACCCCGTCTCAATCACATCAATCCTCTGTAGAACATTGAAACTTCTCCTTAACCGTGCTGTATTAAAGGGGCCCTGCAACAACTTTTTGACTTGTTTTTAATTTGCACCGAACCTGAGCGCACTGAACGTAGTAACTTAATGAAACTTTTTTTTTCTCGAATTTCGCTTTATTTTAAAAGTTATAGACAAATTAAAATTACAAAAGCAAGCAAAAAAATAACCTCCTTCATGACGTCCTTGGTCGCTTGAGTGGCCTTGAAATAGAGGAGGGGTAGTGAGCTCGGCGAGCGCTCACGGCTGCCGCACTCCGTGTTGGCGGCTCGAGAGGGCGCCACTAAAGCATGTTCTGGATAGGCTGTATGAAGCGGGCAGCCAGGGCGGCTCGCATTGCATTTGCTGCGCGATGAAACACTAATTCGGCATGGAACTTCAACGGCCACAAACGACAGCAAACAGAGGGTAAAGATCAGTTCAGAACGGGAGCCACTTCGCGCTGCCATACCGCCAAAAGGCCAAATCGCAAGCCAAACCTGCGCCGAAGGCCTTCGGAACGCTCAGAACCGGTCGGATACTCGCGCCGGTATACCACCGCAGCGCCGCCGCGTACATCCGGGACCTTACTACGCTCGCCGCTCGTCGGTGCCTGATCCCACTACCCCTTTCTGGTACGCGCCGCCTTTTCTACCGCTTGGTGGCGGATATGTCGACACCTCATTTCTTGTTTCCGTACTTTATAAACTGCATTTGTTTCTTTTCTGATCTAAAATACTGAACAAAAACTACTTTCACAAATAATTGAAACGGTTCGCGCCTCTTATATTTTGTATTTCGACTAAAAAAAAAGCTTTTAGCGGCTCTGGCCAGTAGTCAGGCCAGGACCAAAGACCTCACATATCGCGCGCTTTCGGCACCGCGGGTCACCCCCATAGGTGGAGAAGGTTTCCACGTCGTCCGGTTAAAATATGACGCACTGATATTTAGTTACTCTCTCCGTGCCCGCTGGCTTGCCCGAACCCCAAGAGACGCGGAAACCGCAAAAAAGTTAGACGCTTAAATATGGTTGCAGGGCCCCTTTAACTTTTCTGGAGGAGAATGACATACTCTTGCAGTCACAGCACAGCTTCCAGCCAAATCGCAGCTATACGAGACTGCCCTTGCCACGGTTATGCATTACATCAGTGACAGTATTGTTGTCCTGTGGCGTATACAGTGTGCCACCAATCATCATCATGGTGTTTTTAGAAGAAGAGCACGTGAAGCCAGATTAAGACCGAACGAACATGTGTGTTTCGTGGTGTTGGCCGGGTCCCATGATGTAATAGTATGTATTCTCCTTTCTTGAATAATTTTCTATTTTATTAAACATATTTTCTCATCTTTTAACAATTCAGAAGTGGGATGAGCTGCTCCTCATTCATATCTTACGGTGAGTGAGCGAGACTTTGCGATTCGTCAAATCAGTGGTGCGAGGCCTGACATCGGAACAAGATCCAGATATTGCGACAAGGCGAGTTGACCTCACTTTGATACCCGAGATCTTACTGCTAAGATTAACAGCTACGAGCGTTTCCAGAAGAATTGCGACGCAAGATTCCTGTTGGACCGTAAACAACAAGACGAGAGGCCACGGCAAACTTCGAAAGCCAAATTGTTGTCACGAGCTGAGAATGACGATTCCAACCATGCCCAGAATAAGAAGCCGAAATGTTTCAATTGTCAGAAATTTGGCCACATTGCACGAGATTGCCCGGATTCACAGCGGGAGAAAATATGCACTCGCTGTGGAGAGCAAGGACACAGTACAAATAATTGTCATGAGTGAAAAGAAAATGCACTACAAGTGGTCAAGGATAAAGACTGGCACAAAGTTTGTGGGTCGTCGCAAGCGTTCAAATCAGTGAACATTGATGGAGAACCAACAGCTGCTCTTCTGGACGCCGGTGCGCAGATCAGCCTGATCAAGACGAAACTTGCCGCCCAGCTAGGCAAAAGAAGTAGCAGTTCCTAGCCGAAAGGAACAAGTATGTGGCGTAGGCGGAACATGCAAAACCTTAGGGAGATCCAAGCCGACCTTGAAGTAGACAGCAAATTCTTCAAGGTTGTGAGAATGCAGGTGGTTCCACACAACATTTTCACGGGCCCCGACATCATCGTGGGAACAGACGTTATTGACACACCAAACGTTGTGCTACTTCGGAAAGAGGGAACGATTATGCTGCTAGACGAACGAGAATTTCCATTTCTCAAAGAAATCAAGGTTGACCATGATGATATGCGAGTTGCGTTGTCCACCAGAGACAGTTTCAAGCTTGAGAAAAACACTGTACAATGGGTCACACTTGTTTCAGATTATGACAAACAAAACAGTCATAATTCCTTATAGCTGGGGAGGACGAGATGGACTACCTGTGCGAGTTAAAAGACGGGAATACAAGTCTTTCTATCGTGAACGTCACCAACTCTGACATCATCCTCAAGGAGCGCCAGACAGTTAAGCGTGGAGACCTGGTCGAACTTCAGGATACCGATGAGCTAATGATTTCACAACGTGTAGTCCACTACGTTTGAGTGTGGAAAGGAGGGCCTGTCTACAATCAACATGGAAGAGAACAAGGTCGGACCGTCTGTGACCAAGGGACTCAAGAAAGAAATCTGTGAGATGTTGAACAAAAAGTGTGAATGCTTTGCAATGAGCACCAAGAAACTGAAATGCATGACAGCTGCGGCCATGGCTATGCAAGAGAAACCAGGGTGTTCAGCCGCGGGTTGACCGTGGGTTGACCGATCCTTACCGCGCATCATGGACAGAGCGGCAACTACTTCGGCAAATCACCAACGAGCTTAAGACCAATAAACTCGTGAGGGACAGCGAGTCGGAGTACAGCAGTTCAGTGATCCTAGTTAAAAAGAAGCAGAAGAAAAAAATCATAGTCAAAAAGAAAGCAAGAAAACAGCCAAAGCGTTTCCAAGACGTGACAATAACTGACTGAGGACAGCCAGCAAGTCAGATTTGGCCGATTGTTGTCGTGTGGCGTATAGTGTGCGCCAACAATCATCATGATGGTGTTTTTAGAAGAGCATCAGAAGCCAGCACGAGACCGAACAAACATGTCTGTCTCGTGGTGTTGGACGGGTCCCATGATGTACTATGTATTCTCCTTTCTTTAATTATTTTATTGAACATATTTTCTCAACTTTTAACAGTATCGACAGTCGCATTCCTGCTGATTTGATTCAACTGATCCGCAGTAATGCGCTTGACATGCTCGATCACGCCGTCCTGATCAGAAAAGCCGCTCGGGCTGGTGTCCGAGGCTCACTACTACTTTGGTTGACTCGCTTTATGGTGGGTTATACCCAACGCGTGCTACCCAGGGGCAGATTTATTGGGGGGGGGGGGTCCGGATGTCCTGACCCCCTCTTGATTTCTGCATGTGTAAAATTTAGGGCGTAAAACGAAGGAGAGGGGGAGGGGGTTCCTAAACATATGGTACGCTGACCAACACCTGCCGCCCCCCCCTCAGGAAATTCCTGCATCCGCCCCTGGTGCTACCATGGGTCAATGTCCCAAAGCTATCCAGCTCTTTCTGGAGTTTCACAAGGCTCCGTACTTGGCCCAACTTTGTCCTTGTTCTATGTTAACGACATGCCGCAAAAACAATAACACCCTACTTGAACAGTAGTGCAGACGACAGGTCCATTGTCGCCCGCATCACTTCTCCCGACTGCTCTGTCCGCCTTCAAGGCTACATCACTTGCTTTTCAGAGTGGGCGCATGCAAACTGCCTGACCATGAGTGAGGGTAAGAGCATAGCGATGCGTTTCCGCAACACCAAGACT
>JAZHYW010052795.1:0-15051 GCA_037355805.1 Ixodes ricinus
TATAGTCGGATGCAACCTAAGAACAATCTTTTAGCTCCACCCACAAGCGCATTGCGCCCATCTGAAGTGCCTCCGCCGTCGAGAAAGTAGTTCGCTAGCAACGTTGCTTTTTCTTCCTCCAGTAAACGTGTCTTAAACTACTACAATATTTATTTAATTCATTCAGGACGTTTAAATAAGTTAGAATACGTTTTTGTCAACGAAATAGCTGTTTAGTAAAGAAAGAAAGTCATGTCCAATGTACCGTCTTCCCAATTCATTTTCTGTCCAAGATACTGTCTAACATACCGTCTTCCAGCGCCTTCGATTGAGGGAAAGCGGCGAAAACGAAACCAACCTTTCTCTCGCCAAAATTATAAATAACAAAGCACTTATAGTTCCTGCAAATAATAAATATTTAGTGATTTACTTAGTTTTGTGGGCTTTGCGCACGAAATGTGTGCCTTTATTTTGTTGGATGAATAGAAAACAAGAATAATTATACTTTTCGGGTTTTGACAAATCGGCACCCTCCCAAGTCATCGACACCACCACCGCGCCCCGCTCTCTTTGTCTTCCGTCATGGATCCCACTGAGGTGACATCGGAAAGCGATTCCCCTGATTCTTCTTGGACGAAACAGCCTGGTGCAGCCTTACCGGCGACACCAAAGCGGTTCTTCAAGAAGCACAAGCGAGGTCGAGCTTCTCACCTCTCAGCAGTGCTAAGCCTCGCGCCCGCTTCGAAATTTTCGTTGGCGATAGCGTCGCTGGATTCTCACGTTGTCGCGCAAAAACTGCTGCAAACGCAAGCCGATACCATTAAGATTTCGTGGCGTAACCTCGGGCACGTAAAACACGGTGCAAAAAAGCAGAATAATTGTCACGAGAAACTAGCGTCGCGTTGCTAAGGCCAGCAGCCATGTTGAGCTTTTTTTTTTCAAAAGGATCGCGATTGGTCCACGGAATCGTGACGTCATGAAAACGATTGGCTGGCGTTTCTCGGCGTAGGAATACATTTTCCTCTGAGAGGCATTTCCGGTTTTTTCTTAGCTTGCAACCGACCATAGCGCTCGCACACGCCCCTTCCGGATTATCGCCGTCTCTTGCGCTCGCTACAATTGGTACCGAGGCGAGGAAGGTTAAAAAAGAGCCGCGCAATTCTTTGTGAAACAAAATTCGGAGGAAGGGGACAGCAATCCCCCCTCCTCCATAATTTCCTGAACAGTTCCGACGTGACGGCTGAATAGGCGGAAAGTTCTCAATTTCCCGGGGGGGGCTGGGGCCCGACAAGCCCGCCTTAATCCCCCCCCCCCCCGCCACACACACATACAAACACGGGCATGGTGGCGGGGGGCCGAAGGCGTGGGTATAATAAAACCCTTGGTGAAAACAGCAACAACGGACGGTGTATTTTTTGACGTTTCGGCCGGAGTCCGGCCGAAAAGTCGAAATTCGCGAAAATCAGGGGGTCGCGAAAATAAACGGTTTTACAGTATAAGTCTAATTTGGCCCAGAGGGCTGCGCAGCGGTCGCTTTGCACGCGGCTCCCGGTGGAAAGGAGTGAGGGGCTGGGACATCCACCAAACCGACTGAACCCCGCCCCTTAGCGATTTTGGGTGACAATTAAGTGCGGCCTGTTGAACACTTCTGCAAAAAAATATGTTTTATTCATCTTTGGTCGAGAAAATAGACATTAAACAGCCTAACCAACACACCATTGCTTTGGGTGTATGGGGGAGCTCTTGTTTCTTCAACAGTGAAGGTCTCACTACACATAGGTAAAATACAGATCATGGAACATTTTTCGGAGAAAGATTAAAGTCACAAAATGACATATCACATAGATACACAAATTGCAGAATATATCACAATGTCTTATCACAATTTATGGGTCATCCTTTTACATTGCACGACGGCGTAATTTATGACTAGAATTAATAATATAAAATAAAGCAATACACCGGCATACTTTGACTACCTGCAAAAGTTTTGCATTAACGTATCAGCATAAAGCAAAGAAAACTTAACACGCCAAAAGGACAAATATCAATATTGAAACTCGATACGGAATACAACTGCCGGGTCCGTCGGCAGCCCTCTAAGGTTCAGGAACTCCCGCAGTGAGGTGAGAAGGGTGCAATCCAAGGCGGATACAGGTCGTAGTGCCTGTATTTCTTGCTTTCTGTCGGCTTTTGTCCCTTTCTATTCTAGAACGCTTCTATTCACAGCTACATTCGCTGATACCGATAAGGACTCATTATCTCCCCCAGTGAACCTTCATACGTGCCGGCGGCCGACGAGTGCTTTACAAAGGGTCTCTTCCCAAAACGTCTCCCCTTTTTGCCTCGTGTCCCGTTTTGAACACTTAGTTATTTGCTTTTCAGTTGGTGTTCCCTTATCATCTATTTCTAAACAATAAAAGCCTGCTGTCCTTTGAAAGAAAACTGGCTGCTGTAAAAAGGAGAGGGGACAGCAAAGTAGAAAACGACTCCCATTTGCTTTGACTGCACCAAAGCCGGAGGGCGATCTCCCGGTTTCTCCGAGCGAATGGGGTGATTCCTAGCGACAAGTTTTTTTGTTTTTTTTTGTGCAAACTCGTCAGCTCATTTCCGACAATATATGGAACGAGATACATAAGCCTGGCAGATTATCGCGATATAATCGATACATCGTAAAAGTATTTCACTACTGAGATGCAAATACATTTTTCAAATGTATCTCGATACAGAAATACAGATACTCGAAAGTATCTCTAAGATACTATCGCGATACTTTTGTATCGCGATACTGCCCAGCCCTGCTACAGTGTACGATGTAGCTCGTGGCGTCTCGTGCTCAGCTCGCGCAGGCCCACAGCGGGGTTGCCGCGCGTGCAAAACGACTAAAGTTCCCGCTATGCATTGCGGCAGCGGCGGCGTAGCTAAACTGACTGGTGAGATCGGTCTCGACTTTCGTTAAGCTACTGGCATGAGCCGCTGGACAGCCTCTGACAACCGGCGATATTCGCATTCAGCCAAGATGTCATGACAAGATTATCGCGTTGTGCCGAGAACATCAAGAGAAACCTTTGTGAACGGTTGTTTAAAACGCTTGAATTCTTTTTTTCGCTTGAAAGAGACGTCCCAAACGTGTGTAATCCCCTGGAGAACGTAGCATAAGCATGCTTACGGCATGATACTTAAACAAATGTCTGCTTTTGTGACCCTATAATTTAGCTGTCATTGCAGTTGTGATCAGTGAATTCCGGGGTTCAAGCGCACTGACCATGATGAATTGTTTCAACGTTTGGGAAAACAAAATGGGGCTTACAAAACGTATTATGTCGTCTACTTCCGTAGGCTGCAGGTCCGCTAGAGGTGCCACTTCCGTCATTCGCGACTACTTCCAATGGCTTTCGAAGGAATTTCCATCACTAGCCTTTATCGTATTTGCTAATACTACGTAGGGTCTTCGAACAGGACTGCGCGAATAGTTAGAACAATTTATCCACTGGGTGCCAGCTATCGATATGTGCGGGCACCTGGGCGCACAGATGAGATTAATTAGGTGCACCCAGGGCCAGGGTTCCGGAGGCGATGGTACTTGCTTTTCCGAAGAGCTCGGGCGGAAGGGGGGGGGAGCCCGGCACCGCCGGGGGGGCTCTGCCCCCCCCCGGGAAAGTTCGGGGGGGGCTCGGGCCCCCGAGCCCCCCGTAGTCGGCGCCTATGGCTGCGGCCAACGAAGCTCGACCCGCCTGAAAAAAGAAACCGCAAACCAGTCGCTCGCGTACTTTCTCTGCTTGTCGTCTGCTTCATGAACTTGAAAACGGTGCCGTCCTGTGCGCCAGCCTTCCCGCAATGTTCTCCTTCTGTCACGTGATTTCCCGCCGCGTTGTGAGTGGCCACCGCCAAGGCTGCTCCTCTGCCGCGGCGAAAAATTTCCGACCTGGTGGAACCGTGCCACTCAGCCGCTGCGGATGGCCAGAGCGCCGCGACGGCAGAAATCGCGCCGCTCTAGGGCCAAAATCGCTGCATGTGAAACCTAGAGTTCCCGTATAGGCTCCCTTCGGCGGCACGTGGAAAACAGACGCGCAACTCTGGCTCCCTACGGGAGCCAGAGTTGCGCGTATGTTTTTACATGCCGCCGCGCCGCTATTCGCCGAGATCCGATCACGTGATTAGAGGACTCATATGTTGTGCAGGAAAGTAGACGTTGCACGGGCCCCGGCGTATGTTCCCCTGCTTTAGAGCGCGCCGCGCGCCTCGAACGCGCGGGGCCGCTATTCGCCAAATTCAGTCACGCGAGGAGTGGGATCAACATGCTGTGCAGGAAAGCCGGTACTCCGGGTGTGAACGCGCAGCTCTGGCTCCCGTAGGGAGGGGGCGCAGGCACATCCGGGAGACGCGACCATATTATGATGGCTGAACCATCTAGGTGGCTCTGTAACGTTCGATTTTGCACGTGCCACGTTCGAATACAAACAGCTGTCAGCAGCTGTAAATGCGCGGTAACAAAACGTCTAAAGAAAAGAATACAAAATAAAAAGAACAGAATTATGCAGCTCGCGGCCGCAGCGTCCCAATAAACATTCCTTTCATCTTTACTTTCTTTCGTAGCTTCCGCGAGCACGCATATTTCACTTCACGTAATAGCGAAGCCGAAGCTACTCTCAAAAGCGCGTCTTCCTGAACGATGTTCGCACTGCAGGAACGCGCGTGCTTGGCAGGGAGGCTGAAAGCTCGCAGCTCGCTCTTGTAACCTCTGCTACGCTTGCACTTAAAATGGAACGGAGTAGAAAAAATTACACCATCCTCCCGAGGGGAACCATGGGGTGATGCGGAGCATCGCGGATCGTAATTAATTTATTCCCTTCTTGACTGATTTCTTTTGGCCGGCCGGATTTGGGCTGCGGCGGACGCGAGCGGCCGAGAAACGCTAGCAGACGACAGCCGCAGAGTTGCGGGGAAAGCCCACCCCATTGGAAAGCCCTGGCGTGGCGCTGCGACCCGCGCGCCCAAAACTATCCTCATTTCACTCCTCCGGGGTGAACGCGCGCTACCGCTGCTTATATTCACACTTGAAGGAGAGGAGACTAGAGGGAGAGTTGCGCGTGCGCGCGCGGTGTGAGTAGAAGCGAACGAACGCGCAGTGCACGCAGCTGGTAGAGCGAGAGAGCGGAGAGAGTAACGCGCAGCTGTTGGAGAGAGGGAAGGAGAGTTGCGCGTGCGTAGTCACGTGAGTGCGGACTACGACGTCGCGGGACATAGCCCCGAGCAAGAGATGCTCCGCATCTAAAAACTCTCGTGGGGAAGCGTATTGATGCATGTTCGAAACGCGAGCCAAATATTCCATTTTTCTCGCCTGGAGCGCTGCTCAAGACTTGAGAGCTACGGGCCTATACAGGAACTCTAGTGAAACCCGCTTGACAGTGTCGCCGGCGGCCAAACGGCGAAACTGTGTGAGAGCGAAAAAATTATCTCGTTGCCATGAAACCTCGCAACACCGTAGCAAATACTTTACTAGGAGGAATACATTCCACTCCGCTCATTTGCATTAGACAGAACGCCTACAGCGCCCCTGACGGAGTGGAGGTCCGCGCCAGCCCACGCGCATGTGCACGTGGATGTTCGCGGCGGCCGCGGCGGTGTCGTCTCCGATTCCACCTAAAGCCCCTTCATGTTTCAAAAGTAGCGCAAGGTGCGTCGATGCACGAGGCACGCGCAACGTGCAACCCTTTGGAAGATTATGGCGGCACAGCGTCGATGCACGGGCCGCGACCACTATATTCTTTTCACCTTATGATGTATCGCAGGAATGGCTACAAGCGCGAGCTCCTTGCTCTAGGGCACATCTCGGCGGCACAAGCTCTCGTGCCTTAAGAGCAGCTCCCAACGCTATGAGCTCGCGCTTTTAGCCTTCTCATGCGGTACAACATCATGTGAAACGGAGTATAGAAGTGGCGCGCGGCACGTGTCTCGAGCATTTCCACAACAATAAATTTGGTATGTAGAACAACCATCGTCATCATTATCATTTACCGCCGAGACCTCCACGACGATAGATGGCTCTCGCCAAGCCCAGAGTAGGGTGCTCACATGTCTGTCTGTCTCAGGGTGAAGACATCCATTGTTGCACTGAATATTCAGCGCGTGACGCTCTCGCGCACTCGGTGCGTGACTTGGGCGCTAAAATGGCGTCTCTGCATTAGCCAAAGCTACGCGCTCGAGCTGATTGACACCGGATTGCGCGTACTTCAAAATGCATAAGAAAAACGATTGGGCGTAAAAATGGCAGAGATGTCACCACTCAAGCAAAAAGCGCGTGTGTATGAAGGCACTCTAGCCCAGAGAACCTGTCCGCGCCGAGGGCATTGTATTTGAGAAGAGTGGAATGTATTCTCCCTAGTAAAGTGTTTCACCGTAGTCTTTCTGCTCGCGCGACAACCTCGCTGGAGCTCTGCGCGTGCGGAGCATGCGGCGTCACGAGCCGTCTTGTACATTGCTGCCTGCCTCCTGCGTCTTACACCGTGCCCAGGGATCGGCGAGTCATCTGCCGGTGCAACTTGAAACAATCGTGAGAGAGAGAAAGTGAGAGAGTGAAAAGCGAACTTTATCGGCACGTCGCGAGGAGCGAGCTGTCCTTACCTGAAGAGTATTATCCATAGAGTTATTACAATAAACGCTAGAGGTTCAGGTGGGGCTAGTGTGCTGTTGCATTTTGAAGCAGACAGCAAGCAGTCAGAAACTGACTTCCGGTAATGCATTTCTATGGAAAAAGCGAGCGCATATTTCTCTGCGCTGGATTATAAGAGCAAATATCACGAATAATTTGTACTTACAAGACACATTGGAACATTTCTCAGTCACGCCGACGAAATAATTGGTCAGTTACAGCATTTTTATTTGAAATTCGTGGCATAAAAAACGGTGCTAAAACAACTTCGTACGTGTATTTATGTGCACTGTCGGACACTGTTAGCGCGAACACGGCGTCGACGCTTTCCAGCATGGGGGATATACGAGCCAAACGAACGAAGGACATATGGAAAACCAAGAGAGACGGCATGAACTACGCAGTAACACTGAATAAGAAACTCCTTGTGCATGCAGACGATCAAAATAAATTTAAAGCCACGTAATATCGACAGATTTGCAATAAAAAAGTACAGCTTTATTCTTTCTGCTCATGAATATGTGCGAATATGCTTGTTCTGGGTGCAAATCATCACCCGCACGCTCCAAATCTTTGCAAATAGGGAGAAGGCAGAGGGAAGCTGTGCCGAATAAAAATTGCCCGACAGAGGTAATAATAAAAAGACACACCTTTCGTAGCTCACGTGCATAATTTTCTGCGTTTGGATATTTTTTTAACCGATCATAAAGACGCACGACGGACTCTTTTTCATCCAATGACAGGACGGGCATATTAGCAATATATAAGCACCACCGAAATGCTGGCGAGCCTTGTACACACTCTACATTCCTTTCGATCGTTGGTTTGCTTAGAATCGTCGCTAGTTTTTACATACCTTCCATGCAACAGAGGTTTGGGCCTGAAATATAGGAAAGTTTACATCATTCAGTGGTAAATATAAAGGCTGTAACTAAAGCAATTACACTTTCAAAATACCAATTTAGGTACATACTATCCGGTACAACCGAAATAACG
This sequence comes from Ixodes ricinus, assembly GCA_037355805.1. NCBI lineage: Eukaryota > Metazoa > Arthropoda > Arachnida > Ixodida > Ixodidae > Ixodes > Ixodes ricinus. Next base: position 7,628 of record JAZHYW010052795.1, read on the forward strand.
AAAGTTATTGATGTCATTTTCCGGCGAAGAAACAAAACTCACGCGCGTTTTCCCATAGGAATACACAGGGAGGCTGGAAATGTAGACTGCATGCTGTCTGCTTCAATTTGCAAACGGAAGTCCCGTAGACACTTGCGCCAGCTGAGCCTCTAGCGTTTATTGTAATAACTCTATGGTATTATCTTACACCGTGGTTTAGGGTGATGCCACCCTTTGTAGTACCCGATGCCGACAGCACGCGCTGACGCGTGCTGTCGGAATCAGGAAAACACTAAGAAATCGACGAAAACAAAATATCGCCATAGCACAGTCAGCGCCACAAACGCGTGCAGAGACACGCTGTTTCACGCGCTTCTGAACAACAAAATAAAAATAAACGTGTGGGACAAAACGGCGAGATGCCACCACCCTGAGCCGTATATGTAGAGAGTTTGGACATTCGTTGGGAAGTATAGGAAACAAATGAGGAGGCGCCATTGCCCGAAAGCGGGCTGGGCGTGTTCCAGGGCGTCTTCAGAAATTCGAATGTGACCAACGAGAAGCCTGAAATAATACCCTGGCGGTGGTCGCGAGAAACAAACCTGATAAGTGCATCAGAGTAACTCTCGGTGACTGAAAATATGGTACATGTGATGTTTCAATCACGCCCATCCAAAATGATGGCGACTAGCGGAACGATCGACATAATCCTTACGCCAAACGCCGAGGGCCGGGAATCTGCCACCCGAGCAGTCACACTAAGTCTGAGCAAAACAGAGTTGAGCGGCGCATTCGTTTCTTACATCTTTCTGCATGATCATGATCGAAACATCACGTGCACCCTATTTTCGAACCACAAAGAGTTACTACACGTCACTCTTACGCGGTTATTAAAACCATATACGAACATATACGTTTGATCAGAACTGTTTCTCGCTACCACCACTAAGGGATTCTTTTCGGCTTCTGGTTGGTCAAGAGAGCATGCCAAGCCCTCTTTCCGAGTCTGGTGCACGCCCTGGCTCTGCCCGTGCCTCCCATTGACCCAACTCTCCCTATACACGGCTCTGCCACCACCCTAAGCAAAGCGCACATGAAGGCATCCTAGTCTGGACTAAAGCCCTTCGATATGTTTGCGTTTGTCTTACAAGTAGCGCCAAGTGCTCCAGTGCACGAGGCCCGTGTATCGAGCGACCCTTGAAAGGAGTTGACGGCGGAGCACTGAAATGAGCGGCCCCTGGAAGCGAATGGCAGCAGAGCACCCGCTCCTGGCGCGTGTTTTGCGCGTTTAAACAACAATGGTTCGTGGTACTTGTAAGCGTGAATTTTATCAGAGAAATTGAGTCTGCACTGGCCGTCAGCGCCTTCAACTTTTGGAATCTATGAGGATAGTAGACCTCTTCGAATGCAGCATGGCTTGCTGTATCTGAGTAGTTCTTTTTCGCTGACGGGCCGACTGACGTAAAGTATCCTTTCTTGCCTTACCCGTTGCCAATGTTGTCAGCTGCTGGGCACTTGGCACGCGATTGTGGACGTGTAGTAGAGCCGCGCGCCTTACATGGGCAGAGAACTCCTTGGTACAGTTACCGGTGGGAAACGGTTGCTTCTGGTTGCTTTTGACTCGCCACGCTAAAGTGTGGACCTCGCCGACGGTCACGTTTGACTGCTAATGGTCGCAGTTTCTTTAGCTGCTGCTTCACTTCTCTTAGTTGCGCTCCATGGAGATGGTGGTTTTTAATGTCAGGTCTGCGTTGAGCTGAAGTTTTTCACTCAACATGACATTGTTGAGTCCCACAATTAGTTGATTTCTTATTAGCTGTTGTTTTAAGTTCCTGTAGTCGCACGTTTCTGTCATCTTGTACAAGTCTTCGACAAAGTCGCCTGCAGTTTCGTTTGTCTCTTGTTTACGCCTGTGGAACATGGCCCGTTCGTAGATGACTTTCGTACGCAGCAGGAAGTTTTTCGCGCACGCTCGCGTCACGCCATCGTTGTTAACCTTTTCAACGTTTGTCTGTTTGAGCGAGGTCAGCACGTCTTTCGCCTCAGTGTAGAGTTAAAAAGTTACGACTGCTGTAAAATAGTTATGCAGATTTATGTCACTCTATTGATAACACGAATGTAGAAAAGGTCCTGTCGTGTATTCTACTGTTGTGTGAAGTATTTGTTTACTATATTGTGCAACTAAAGCAACGTTCACACAAACAAAAAAAGAGCAAAACACAGATACGAGTGAACAAAAAAGTACAAACCACACGGCCTGTAGTTTAACCTCTTTTCAGGTTGTCTCTGTAGTTTTCACACAACACAAGGCATGCAACATTTATTGTACACTTATTGTATACATAGGTCCATTATTAGTTTGTCACGAGGGGTGTTTCATAATCTTGATTTTTCGCTGCCAATAGCGGCAACTTAGAGGTCGGTAGATATGACCACTTTCTCGATATATTTTCCCTTATAGCCGCATGCACTTGCACCATTGGTGCTGCAGTCTTTTAGCGGCCTGCCAGTCAAACCTTTTAGTAGTGCGTCATACCCCCGCCTGCACAGCTGCCTCGAACTTAATTGTGACTGCAGAATGGCGCGTCGGAAAAAAAGTCGAATTCAATCAGGCATCGACTCATTACGGTGTCGCGTGCGTTCACGTTAAGGCCACGGTCCCACTGAATGTGGCAGTTTAGGTACTTTTTGGTAGGTCATTACTCATCTCCTTTTAAGCACTGTTTTGTGGGATTGATGTCATTCGAAAGGCAATGCAATCCTCTTTCATTTGATATTATGTATGTATTGGTTTATACTGTTCATGCGCATTTGTAGCGTTGTGAATATGATGGCGCGGACCCTCACTTGCTCCGCTGGTTCATGTTTTATGAACGATTCATTAAAGATAACACGGTTCCAATAGAGCAGTTTTGTTAAGATGATGTCGGAGCAGAATGTAACGGTATACTTTTTTGGTATTTGCACTACTTTGTTTTTTACAGCTCTCCAAATATTGCCCTAAAATTGACATTTTTCAGCACAAATATACTTTTAATGGCAAGCGCTAGGGCAATGAAATTAGCTACAGATGTAGTGATTATAATTGGTAATATGCAGAAAAAAAATTAATGTTGTGTAATATTTTTTTGTTTAGATATTCTATATCAAACGTAGCACTTTTTTGTGCTTCGAGTCATCGTAATTCAAATGCCGCTGAGTAAATAATTAAACTATGGTAAAATCGTTTATAACATTTAGAACTACAATAGTTGCCCAAGAGGTGGACGGTGGCTTTTTTTATTTTCAAAGTCATAACGCTCCGGGAGCCCTTCAAACTTACCTGTTTTTGACGCACATCTTTTTTGGACATCAAACAGATTTATTGGCATCTAATAACATTTATTCTATGGAATAGATATACATTGCGATGTATTAGATTTTCCCAATGATCTTGCTTTGGTTTCTTGATAGTTGTAGAGCTTAGCTAATTTTAAAAACAATTAAAAACTGTTTGGGTGTTTTGTTGTGCTACCTGGCGGATGGCAGACAAAACTGCTGATTTCCAAGTTCAAACAATTTTCGAGGGCGGCGTTGGCGTCTGTATCATCATCAATCTCCGTGTCGTTTCACCTTCACATTTAGAAAATATATTTGAAGATTTACTATCGATAAATGAACGGTTTAAGTACTGGGTCAGGTTAATAAATCTAAGACAAATAATTACACAAGCGTAGCGTGATATAAAGTGTTCATTATTCGATATAATTGAAATCAATAAACGATAAAGACGAAGAGGGAAAGAATACACCCGAGTTCACTTCATGCCTAGAGTCACTAAATGAGCTGCGTTTAAAGTATCGGCACTCCGTTCCCCAAAATTGTTTTGGGCGCCGCCATTTTGGGTCTTGCGCAGAGCAAACACAACTGCCGATCGTCATGATCCAAAAGTGCAACATCCTCTGCATTAGATGCGGTGCTAGGAAGCTGATACAATATTGCTAGGCTCTGTCGCGGGTTGTTTAAACATTCGTGGAGGACGGAAAAGCGTTTCCTGTGATTTTAGATAAAGCTTCGGATAACTGGCAACCATGATTGTAAGCCACAATATGGCCAAGTGTCGTTACTCTGAAGCATAGCTAATTTACTGGCACTAGCGGGAACAATGAGGAAGAGGCAGGTGTCAAAAGGTAGTGGCTTGTGGAATCCACGGGGCTCACGTCATGGACCCTCCAGGTATTACAAGCTTCTTGAACAAGGGCATGAATAGTGTCATTAAATAAGCTACGCTTCAGAGTAGCGACACTTGGCCATATTGTGGCTTAAAATCATGGTGTCCAGTTATTTGAAGCTGTATCTGAAATCACAAGAAACGCTTTTCCGTCCTCCACATTAAACAGTTTGCGACAAAGCAAAGCAATATTACATGAGCTTCCTAACACCGAATCTAATGCTGAGGAAGTCGCAATTTTGAATCATGACGATCGGCAGTTGCGCCTGCTCTGCCGTTGGCTCTGCACAAGCACCAAAATGGCGGCGTCCACAACACTGTCGAAAAAGAGAGTGCCGATACTCTAAGCGCAGCTCATTTATTGGCCCTACTTCCCGCGAACCTCCTTTCCCCTGACTGAAACTGAAACTAAATATGAATAATACACCATTATTATAGCTTATTTAGTTTTAACCACCTACACATAATGAGAGGAGGAAGCGGCCGGGTAGGAGAAACGCGGGTTTTATGTGCGACTGTTTCTAATCAACGTTAGTTCTAACCGTCTCAAAAGAGAGAACGCGCGAGCTTGCGCTGGTTAAAAAAAAGACGGTCAAAAAAAAAAGAGGTGACACGCTGTGTTCTTTGTGATTGTGCGTCTAATTGCAAATTGTTGTGTGTATGTTTATACAGCCGGAAGTTAGTCTGCCTTAGTGGGCGTCTGGTGTCTCAGGTGTACATGAGCAATTTAGCCAGTGCGGTACAACCGCAAACCTGGGGTCTTTAACGTGCACCACGCAGTAGTGATACACGACCGCACGCCGGTATGATGCTCTTCCACATCGAAACGGGCAGGGGCGGGGTGGGTTCTGCAGCGCGAGCTTTCGCTCCACGTGTTCCGAGCTGGTGTGCGCTAGACATGCACTCGGCCACCGATCGCCCCCCCCCCCCCTTATATAAGTATTTGAAGATCGACGATGGACGTCGATCGTCTCGAGGTAATGTAACGTAATAACATTATATAATTAATAAACATATTGAAGGACTGAACGACTCAATTTTTCAATTCTTGAATTGTAATATGGCGGTAGCCTATTGTACTTACTGTTGATGAAGAGCAATATGAGGTGACGAAGTAATGATTAAATTATCAGGCTCTATAAGGACGACGATATTAGTGGGTGTCGAACCACAACGTACAGTGCCAGACTTGTTTCAAGTATCGTGTACCCAAAGACCTTTCTTCACCCGCAACAGAATATGGTAGAATCAATGAGGATGCTGCTTTACAACTGTACGTGGAACAGGAAAACTGCAATGTGCAGAAGTGCGGCTTATTCGTTAATATAAAGGACGGATTTCTAGCAGCATTCCCTGATTGACTACTTGGAACAAATGGCCTCATTGACGTAAAGTGTCCCCGTTCCAAAAGATTCTTGAAGACTACTGAAACCGCAAAGGAGTATGAGGCGAAAAATAAGAAATAGGAGCCTGGTGTGAAAGGTCCAAATCACCACCATAGCCTCTACTACCAAATACAAGGGCAGTTACACAATACACAAAGAGAGTTTTGTGATTTCGTTATATTTACACTCAAGGGCATTGATATCCAACGTCTTCAGAGGGATGACACCTTCTTGTCAACCAACATAGAGCCTTTTTTACTCAAGTTTTACATGGAAGGCCCGACTTCCGCTGAAATTCCTCACGTACACAAGTTGTCCGACCGAATAATCTGCCATTACTCCCGATCTGGGAGTCTCTCGATCTTCATTCATGGCCATAGTATCATATGAGATCGAGCGGTGTGGCTCTTCGTCCGCCGAACATATTGTTTCGGCGGGTGTTTTTACCGTGTAAAATGAAACCGTCGCGTGCTGCTGGAACAAGAACCTGGCGATTCTTCACTGAACTGCTTCTTCCGTAAGCTTCAATTAAGAGGGCTTTTTTCGTTTCGCACACCCACTGTTCTGCTTGCCCGTTAGTTGCAGGATGGTATGGTGCACTAATGTGATGCCTGATGCCATTTTTTTTTTTTTTGGGGGGGGGGGGCTTGTTTATTTTATTTGAAGCAAGATTTGGCGCGTTATCAGAGAAAAGTATTTTTGATAGGGCAAAAGTAGGGAAAAGAGAGCGTAGAACGTCTATGACGCGTTTTTACGTCGTGGCAGGCATCGTGTAAACTTCCAACCACTTAGAGTACGCATCGACCATGACTCCGCAGATGCGGATACGTTTCGCCACCCACAGAGTGAAGAGTGGATCGTTTTCAGTTACAGTTCATGATGGCGCTGGACTCGAGGAAGCCTTCGACTCTTTCCACAAAGTTAGCTGATGTGCCAGCACTTTTGTCGAAAGTGGTAAGTGTTCGAAACGTCGACAACGTCGGTAGCCACGTGCTGTGCTTGACCCTGGACGCTTACCATTCGCTGAGAAGAAACTTGCTTGTTCGTCTGCCACGATTCGTCCGATATCAGGTCATCACCGCTACTCCATCTCCCGACAAAACAGGTCGTCATTGTCCGCATGTCCATAGTTAGCAATCACGTGAACTTATAAATTCCCATACGCTCATAACTTGCCGTCGCTAAACGCCGTTCATTCATAGCGTGTTCATTGCAAATAAACGTCTTCCTATTTATTCTGATGGTTTTCATCATACTCCTCCTAAGCTGTACTTACAACATTATATCGGTACTTTCGAAAATATTGCAACGGCGTTTGTTTTCTGGGAACTATAATGTAACAACCTTTACAAAATCTTCCGGATCCCATGAAACACAATATTTCGTTATGTCACTTTTCGGTCGTCATTATAATGGTGAGGTAAGTACCGTAAATTGCGAAGCAGTTTACTTGACGTCCGCTTCCACTGGTGTCTTGGAAGATTGAGTCTACTGAGCGTGCATCCCTGCAGAAGTTTTCATTGAAAGAGTATTGACACGTCAATCAACAATTGATTCCTTCTTGGTAAGATTTATTGCGAAAGCCCGTGACAACCGCCGAACCGCATCTCCCTATATCAGAGAACAATTTATACAAAGCCTGACATTCTCGCATACATTCGTTTGCTGGGCCACGCTATTGAGCCAGCTGAGCACAGCTGGCAGCGGCGCGAGCAAGGCCACGAGGGGAACGTGATGGTGCTCGAGCCATCCCACCGTGAACCAATGTTTCGGCCACCCCACGGGTGCGTGTCGCCATCTATTGGTTGAACTAACGCCTTGTTCAAGATGGCCGCCGTGGGACCGCAGCC
>JAZHYW010052797.1:0-15922 GCA_037355805.1 Ixodes ricinus
TGCAGACTCTCTATTCGTTAGAAATGATTAAAAACAAAATAAAATTAACTTTTTTGTTTTTGTTTTTAGAGTAATGAAACGATCATCAGAACGTCTCACACGAATTCAAGTAAGTGAGACATAACGGAAGTCTTATCGGCACCGACATCACAATGGCCTCCCCACTGATCTCAATGACAATTGCTGGATCGCGTTTGACCAGCACCGCCTATGGACGGGAATGCGGCCACGGTCGGCCATCTTTTTGGTAGAGGTTATATCATCTCTAGCCATCATAGTAATATGGCGGACAGCGCAATGGCGGCAGGCTGCCATAAAATAGCCGTAGATCTAGTACACTGTACCGTGGGTGATATTTCGTGCTTGATTAAAGTTGTTCGACGAAGCAGACTCTTGAAACCCGGCGTGAACGGTAGCCTCATCTTTGAGGACCCGACGAAAGTTCTACGAAAGCGCAGCACCGGGGGAAAGCAGCGCAGCTCGCATCGAAAGCAGACTACGTACCGGCGCCTGCTTCCGATGCTTTTCGATGCGACTTTTGGTGCGTGCTGTGCTGTTTTTTCCCGGTGCTGCGCGATTTCGTGAAACTTTCACCGGGTCCTCAAAGACCGGGCTACCGTTCACGCCGGGTTTTAAAATATGTTTTGTCAAACAATTTCAATCAATCACGGAATATCACCCACGCTATATTGATGGCAGCCTGCCACCAAAACTGCCAAAACGCCGTCTTCCATGGATGGATGATGGTAGCTGCCAGGTGGCTTCAGCAGCTGTATCTTGGCTAGAGGTGATATAACTCTACCAAAAAGATGGCCGCCAGTGACCGCATTCGCGGAGCGGAGCAACGCGAGCCAGCAATTGTCATTGAGATCAGTGGGCCTCCCTGTTTCACCTTTTCGGAGGTGGAATGAGATACGGGGAGGGGGGGGGGCGGAGCCATGACGTCATACACTCACGTGATAGGTGCACTTGACACATGATGTCACTTTTTTAGTTATTTTCTTATTTTTTGTGACATGACTCACCTGACATGTGATGTCACTGCTTGTTTCAGTTGTTTTGCTTCTGACGTCATAGGTTGCAGTTTACAGGTTTACATGCTGTTGCAAGCAACGCACGACCGCCTTTTGCGCCTTTTGCAACTATGGTGCTTTGGTCGCTTTTGTTGCGCGGTAGTATCTATTTAGTTGGTTCGAGGCGAGCCCGTGAATTGGGCGAGGTTCAGAGTCAGGCAGCCGGCCTAGACGTGTCGAGGCTGTAGTCGACAGACGCCTCGTTTTCATGCCGAAGTCGTCTATAACTCTCGAACGAGCGACAAGATGAACGGTTTCGCTTTTCAGGTAACGTTATTTTTTGTGCGCGTGGCACATAATCTGCGCTGAGGTGCGTTTAGGAACAAAGGTGGGTACCGTTCCCCGTTGACCAATGTGACTCAGCTATGCAAAAGATCGTGCGTTCCACGCGTCCATTCGTCCGCTAACGAATTTCCCACGCCACTCAGCTCCTCTCTGTAGAATAAATCTCCGTCGTGTGGATACACCGTTAGAAGTGTCAATATGAGAGTACATAGCGACGTGGGAAAGCCGGTTCTCGAATGCAGAGCAGTAGGGTTTCATTCTCGGAAGTTAAGTAGATAACTCAATAATGATTGATGAGTCAAGGTTTCACACGCATTTCGACCAGTAGACGCACGAATAACACAAACAAATTCCAAATACTGAACATCTCGCAGCGGCATTTAATGAAGGAACCCTGTATTTTTTCTGCATGTATGCAAGTTTTATTTACAAAAAAGATGACAAGAGATAATAAGTCTTAAACGACCCGTAAGGCTTATCGTGGTTAAAAAATGCGTAAGTGCAAAACTCGGAGCTGAACTTCTAGGCGCATCATTAATAACTTGTTTTCTTCTCAAGTGCCCTAGTATCCCCATAGGCTTTCAGACGGTAATATGTATAATATTTTTATTGTCATTAAACAATCTAGTCGATGGAATTTTTATCTCAATTCAAGGGAGGGCTTGCGGTTAAACGTTTAATTAAAAATAACATGTTTTCGGGAAGTTGATAAATTAAACGACCGCGCAGACGGCAAGCTTGGAGGACTTTTTGTTTTGAAGTTATTGATCGTTGAAGAGGCCAAGGAGAAAATGAATGTTTCTTCCACCTGTCGAAGAACTTATATCTGACTGCTGGCTATTCTTTTTAGTTTTCACGATACTGCACTAGAACTCCTCTGTTACACTTGTAAAATAGATTTTATAACGCTTAATGGAACACAGCAAGGCAAAAAACGATTTTTTTAAATTGTAAAAATGGGACAAGTAGTTTTTTTTTTTTTTAATTGTTTCAAGAAAAAACAAATTTGCGCAATATTTACGTTGTTAGACGCGATTTAGGTGCGGAAGGTGGAGGTGGCTGTGTTAGTCGTCGTGAATGGAGAGTTTTAGTATTACGTATTGCAGCAAACGCAAGCCCCCTACGTTTGCGTTAACGCTGCGTCCTTAACACTGCGCATGAGCCATACGTACGCACTGCAGCGAGCTATGCGTACGTAAGCTCGCTATCGATTTTGCGAGCGTACGTAGCGGTCCCCTGCGTTCTATTCTCGTTGCTCTCGTCGCGCAAGAGAGAGCGCGAGGACTACTCCAGCTTGAAAAATGGCGGCGGTGAGGCAAACCCAAGGAGGTTATAATGGGCAGGAGGTGGCGTCCCTATCCCCAATGCATGGAGCGAAGTGTAACGGAAGTAGGCGTGGCCACGAGCCGCGACGAGCATTTCTTGACCAATGGGAAGCCTAGTGAGTGGGCGCCGCCATTAATTTCGGTGCAAACAACCGCGTTGCGATGACATTTCCGTGGCAACGCGATTGTGTGCACCGAAAGTAATGGCGGCACCCACTGTTATTTGAAGCAGCGCTTAACGGGAGACTTTTAAACCGGTATGGTCGGAATTGGATGAGATTATTATAAACGAACGCCTGGTTGCCCAGCAGAAAGTAAGTGACTAGAATTGAGACGCTCTAGACGACGCACCGTGAAGGACTTGGCGGTGCGCAACGCATTTTTTAATAAACAGCAGCAGTTCTGTGTCTGAACGATAGCTTGCATTCTTATATTACAGTGTTTCAACACGCGTGAAATTTAATAGCGCGACTAGAGTTGAGACGCTCTAGACGACGCACCGACTGAATCGGTGTCGAACAGGCGAGATTTCGAGCCCAACACTTGCCTGACCAGTAGGACTAGGAAGTCGGCGTGTAGCGGACGCTCTCGACACCGCGCGACCGCGCCTGGAGCGTCGTCTCGAACGAGTCGTCGTAGCGCGGCTTTGGAAAGCGATCGCGAGTCAGTCATCGTAGGCACGAACGCTGAGAAGGGCATCGCGGGTTGAGAAAGCCGTACAAATTCTGCTTCGAGAAGATGTTGGTTTCACTCCGCCGTGATGAGTATTCGGGTTCGCATCGAAACATCTTTTGGTGCGCCGATCGAATCGAAAGCCAGCCGCGACAGCGAGCAGACGAAGCAGACCGCAGGCACGGAGCAGACGTAGCCTAAGCCTAACGACCGAGCGGAGAGCAGACGATGGGAGCATGGTTGAATTTAGTTTGGATGAGAGAGCGTCGGTGCGCGGGGCAGTCTGGGATTGGGTTGTTCTTCCGGCGTCGCTGGGTATGACGTCATGCCGGGTCCTGCCCTATTTAAACGTCCTTGGGCAAACCAGTGGAAGTGCTACAGTGGAAGGGCTACGCGCGTTGTACGGGTTCGCTTCACCATTAAAGAAGACCTCAACCTCGTGGAAGAAAGAGAAAGGAGAAGGAAAAAAGGGCGAGGCTCGTGGCGGGCGAGGACACGCGGAGTTCGGAGCTGGAGACAGACGAAAGAGCCAGTGCCGAGCGAGGCTTCCAACTGAAGACCCGGACCACTAGACAGCCTTGGCCCTTCTCTTCATCGGACTCTGAACTTAAGTACCGATTAAACATTTTCCCAATGGTAGCGCTTCCCCGTGTGACTTCCTCGGAGCGAGTAGAACTCGGCCTGATCGGGCGGTATTTACAGGCGACCCACAACCTCCTCAAAGAAATCAACGCGACGAACCCTTCCGAGTGCCCACAAAGATGGGTGTCGATAGCCAAGAACGTTGGCGACGCCGTCAAACCCAAAAAGGTGTTCACCATGCGGTCGGTACGCGAGCGGTGCGACCTATTGCTTGCATACTTCCAAGCAAATAACGTGGCCAATATAAGATAGTAGCCTCCCACAACACACTGGAGCGAACCATAGATCGAACTGCTGGTCGCACAGCCTAAAAGAGACAAAACGCGTTCGCAACATGTAACTGGAAAAAGATTCACGCACTTGGTAGCAAAGCGAGGAGATTCGCGGTGTTAAATTGGCTTGACCGAATACCCGCCTTCGATTGTTTGAAGCAGTTCGCAGGAGCACATCTAGATGGCGTTGCTGGTCTTTACGTATGCTTTTGCCTTCCGCTATACTAAAAGTGTGCGTTCAACGCGCTTTGTAACCGTTAAGTCGACAGCTTTGCGTGTGTTGTACGCAGTGCTGACGGAAGGTCTTTTCGCTTTCTAAAACTCTCTAATGTTTGTTTGACCCCGTCCCTCGTGCCTTAACGCCATGTTTATTATCCTATCTTGGTCGTCGTCACTCCTCAATGCTCAGCAGCCCATCTCCCCCTTTAAAACGCGAGTCTGTTTCTGGGTTCTACAAATCGTCCACTTCGTGTCGTGTAAAGATTCGGGCCAATGTCCGGCAGTGAACTACCTTTGGTGAGCTCAGCCCCAGGTATTGGTTTTAGGTGGAGAGCTGTTCCGGTGAAGGGTTTCTGTGTCGGTATCCAGAATGTATGACTTGGAGACTCCGCTATAGACTGCACTACGCCTCGCTCTTGCTGATCGGTAATCCAGACAACGTCACCTCTTCTTAATTGTTCGCATTGTTGTTCACCACGTCGCCTGCCGTAGTTAGCCTTTTAAGTTGGTCATTATTTTTCTTCCCACTGTTGGACTTCTTGGGCGTTCATAAGTTTAGGTTCCAAAGTGGAAGAAACAGATGGCAGAGAACGTTCCTAAACTTGCCATCCGATAAGCAACTCGGCGAGATTATACCCATAGCCTAGTGCTGTTGCACGGTAGGACTGTGAGCGATATAGCTGTCGGATGTCTTCTTGAGACTTTCTTAATAATACCGACAGTAACTTCAGCAATCTATTGCTCCGAGTGTATCTTGGACTAGATGTCTTGCTTTCTAGCCCCATTCTTGGGCAAACCGAAGAAACTTACTTCCGGCCACTCGCTAAAATTGTGGTCCGTTGTTGCTGAACACAACCTGGGGCGTACAATGTCATGCGAAAATGGACTTTAAGTGTAGTTATTACATAATAACTTGAAGTCAGTGTTATAAGGTGTCCATATCTGGATACCTCCACTAATAGTCTGTCACCAGAATGTAGTCTTTTTCTGACAGATAAAAAGATCCATTGCTACGTTTGCAGAGTCGCTCTGGGAACCTCGGTTGGCATCAAGGGATCGTGCCAATTGTACGATTCCTTGATGCGCGCTGAGCAACTGCGTACCATGCTCTCAATCGCCGTTGAGATTCCTGGCCACCATAAAGAGTCCTTTGTTCGAGCTCTGCACTTGGTGATTCCTTCATGTTCCTGGTGGATCTTGTGCAGGATATCCGGACGGACGGACACCGGGATAATGAGCCTGCGTCCTCTTATGAGTAGACCATCTTCAGAGTACGATCTCTGACCAATTTGGCCAGCACTACAGTTAGCAGGAACTTCTTTTCGGTTGGGCCAGCCTTTTTCACAATACCATGCCAGGTGCTAGCATGTATTGTCCTTGGCCTGTTTTTCTTTGATTTGTTGAAGTATCTTCTCCTTCGACGGAAAGTCTGCGGTCACTCTCTTGACGGATGCAGCCACCTCCAGCTCCAGGTAACGGTTTCCATTTTCCTTTAGGAGGCTGGCGGGACAATGCCTCCACTGCAATCCAGCACAAAGCCTAGAATGTGTTTCCTCACATAGGATAATCTCATCATTCTCGTCTTCATACTTTGAGATCTGATCGTCGTGTTTTTTCCAAAAGAAGGTGCGACACCTTCTTTTGGAAAAATTCTGGAGCAAGAGGATATTTCAAAAGAAGCACTTTGAGCTTGAACCTTCCGAAGGGTGTGGTGAAAGTCGTTAGAGCTTGAGACTCTTCTGCAAGCTTCTACTGCCAATATCCTAAGTTGGCGTCTATCGTTGAAAAGTAGCGTGCTCCGGCAAGCTGTCCAAAAACGTGTTCTAATGCAGGCAGTCGGTGAATGTCCCTTTCTGACGAAATTGTTTAGTTCGGTCAGGTCTATGCATATTCTGACTTCTCCGTTGGGTTTCCTTAAGGTGCAACTCCACCGTGCATGACGTTTTGGTGCTTTTTTGATAGATTATACCTTTCTTTGTATGTATCTTACAATTATAAAGTTAATGTCAAAACAAAGAACTGTTTTTCAACGATACTTTAATGTCTCGATAGTACGAATATTTTTAGTTGTTAGTTAATTATTTAGCTTTCAATTGACCACAGTCTCTAATATTGAAAAAAATTATTTCTCGACTTATAACGTCCCATCGTCCACGATATTTTACGTCAACGTTCGGTTAGATGTAATAAATTAAAAAAGTAAGCAACAAACTGTACAGAAAATGTATATTTTAAAATAAAAAAGTTTAATACGATATTATTTTATGGTGCTATAAAACCGGAATCACGTTAACTAATAAAAATAACGAGACATTAAATTATGAAGCATCCTTCGATATTACATTTCCAGAACTTCCTTACTGATATATTACACGTTAAGAATGATATAAGGCTTCAAACTTTCCCATTCAATTACGGAACATTGTAGTTTCTTAATATAAAGTACAGATGGCGACACGTGTTCAAGAACAGCTTGATGTGCATTTTCCGTCGTTTGCCGCTTGAAACGCCACGTGAAAAGACAGAAAAAAGCGCCAGATGTCAGGGTGTCAGATGCCTGAGAGATCAGTGCCTGAATGCTCGCAGTGAGCGAGCCAGAGATGTCAGAACAACAAGCGCGAGGCTGCGAGTGCACTACAGCTACTTTTGGGCGCGTTCTACTGTGCGTCGGTACGCATCACTGATCTGTACGCATGCCCGACGCGATCCAAATTAAATGGGCGCCATGAAAATCCATTTTGCCATTTCAAATTCCGCCCCGTATACGCGAACACATTTTAATGTTTTTAGCACTTGCGAAAATCATTTTCGCAATCAAACTTGCTTTCGGAATGGTTTGACTATATTTTTAGTTTCAAAAACCCCCTCAGTGGCTCTTAAGTGGCAATGATATTAAAACAAAACACAAGAAATTAAACTCGTCTCAGAGTCTCTGAGCCAACGCGCTAGCCCATGAATCCATATTTGTCGGGTTTAAATATTGGCCGGGTGTCCGCAATCCGACAGAGGCCAATCTGAGATTTCGGTTGCACGTCAAAAAGGTCTCCAGTTAGTCAAAATAAACCCGCAATTTCTTTTTTATTGGGGTGTGTTAACCTGATTTTTATTGGTTTAGCTTGTGAAACCCTAAGATATGAATATTTGCTTTGCTTAACCTTAGTTCGGAGCGCAGCCAACGCTATGGGCTGATGAAGCCACTGAAGCAGCGCCAAGAGCGCGAGGTCAAGCTGTCCGTTCTCTCTTTGTGCCTATGCGGTCGGGCTAAACTATACTTCGCGACAACTTTTCTTGGCATTTCTGGGAAGAGGAGGCGAGCCCGCGCACAGCTCTATTCAGCGCTCAAAATTTGGAGAGGAAACGCGTGCCTGTACCTTCCACTGCATTGCCAAGAAAGGTTGTCGCGGAGTATAAAACCACTAAATAAGCTACGCTTCATACATATCTTGCTGCTTAAAATGATGGTTGTCAGTTATTAGAAGCTTTATCTGAAATTACAGGAAACGCTTTCCCGTCCTCCACAAATGTTTAAACAGTTCGCGACAAGGCAAAGCAATATTACGTGAGCTTCCTGACATCGAAACTAAAGCTGAGGAAGTCACACTTTTGAACCATGACGATCGGCAGTTCCGTTTGATTTGTTACTAACTACAAAGATGGCGGCGCCCACAAGAAATATCGGGGGAAAAAGTGCCGATACTCTAAGCGTAGCCAATTTGGTTTAGCTGCAAGGTTAAACCAAGTGCGGTGGCGGATCGTTGGCCGAGTATGTTGTGCCACCGCAGATCAGAGCACGTGGAGAAATGCCTCGAGCGCGAGTCCGTTCAAACACGGAGCTCACGCTGCAGAACCCGAGGAGACTAAATCCCATCGATATGTTTACGTTGGTCTTTCAAATAACCTCAGAAGTGCCAGTGCGCGAGGTCTTGTCTCGGGCGGCCCTGGGAGGCAAATGGCGTCGCAGCACTAAAATGACTGGACCTGGAAAGCGAATGGCGGCGGAGCACCCGCTCGTGGCACGTGTCTTGCGCGTTTCCACAACAATGGTTGGCGGTACTTGTAAAAAACGCCTTTATCAAGGGGCTTTAGCAGGGACCCTGGGTTCAGTCGCCCCTTTGCATCCTACCGTCGTGCGATCGTGTACCACATATACAGCGTAAAGCACGTTTGAGACCCCGAGCTAACAGTTGTACTGCACTTTTCATAATCTACAACGGATATCAATGCCGCCCTACGAAACTGCTGATCTCTAGAAAACTAACGACTAATTTTGAATGTGCCGTTACATTGCATGTTTAATGTGTGTTCGCGTGTTCGCGTCCTTTTTTTTCTTTTTGTTGTCTACATTTTTGATTATGCGGTTTTTACTGATGATGAAACAGACTATAGTTATGGGACTTCTGGAAAAATATTTTATAACTAAGAAAATGGTACGTGAACGCAAAAAGACAAAACAACACACACACACACAAATAGGTGCGCTTAATTAAAATAATTGAAATAATAGAATTGATTATAATTGTGTTTTCAAAGGTTTGAGCGCTCCAAAAACTATAAAAGCGAGCTCGATGCTTTGGATGGTGCGCTTGTTCACTGGGAAAGTAGTTCAGGGCAGTGTGCTCGCACTTTTATGTTTTGCTTCGCTCGCAGGATAAAACCAAATACTTTACTGGTAATGAATTTAGTGAAACAGAGCCTTCCCTTTGTACATGTGCGATGCCCTCAGTTTTAGCGTGATTACACGCTTGTTTATCATTATTGTTTTCGTTTCCCACTACGATTCAGTTCGTGCTCCTTTGTGTGCTACATGCATTAGAGGCCAAAGTAACCTAGGAGCATTCTATTTCGCGGATTGTAAAAAAGCCTATGCAACTTGCCGCGTGTGCCACAATCAATACAAAATAGTCTAAGCTTCACATGCGTTTTATTCTTTCTGTGTATTCACATGTGACCGCTTGCCTGAGTAAACATTGTTGTTTGTCAAGAACAAATGCGATTGTATGAAATCACGTGGGAAAAACTCGTTCTAAGCACGCGACCGTTGGCATGCAGTTAATTCTCATAATCGGCGCCGAGATGATTGGTAGCTGTCAGCAGCTGGAGTTTTTCTATCAACCCAGAGTTAGCATGTTTCCTTCTTGCTGTTGTAAGCAATCAGGAGACAACTTACTCCAAATCTGAGGGCAATGAAGTACTATGATAATTCAACGAAACGGCTAGACCGGTATATGTGTACATGCTTTAGCTTTTGATGCACCCTTAACTTTTGATACGCTCAACGCTAGTGTAAAATGTAGGGCTGTTTCATTCTTAATCAGCGTAGCCATGTGCGTGCTTAACTATATTTTATACAACGTCAAACTCTACCCGTCTGCATCTTTTTCATTTTCGCACTACTGCTTGCGCGCATAAATCACAAAATTAAGACTGGTACAGGATGCCACAAAAAACATTTACAGGTTTTTTGTTTTTTTACCGCAAAAATGAACTACGCATCGCGTAACGCTTATTCTCCGCCCCGAGAGTCCCTAGGTCACAACAAGATGCCCAAGTTTTATCCCGAACGGACACCTTATTCAAAAGTTATAAGTGATTTCTGAAAATTTCAATTGGAAAATGGAGCCCAATTTTTGCCCGTTTTTCGGTGTCTGGTGCAGTCGAGACCCATGTATTCTTGAAAATTCCGTCGGCCGCCATTTTCCTTTTGAACTTTTCAGGAAATTACTTGTAACTTTTGCATAAGGAATCGGATCGGCGCTGGAATTTCGACATGTGGTTGTTGACCTGTAGCACCTTTGTTGGGTGGAGAAATGAGTGTTCGTCAATGCCTAGTTTATTCTTTCACAAAAAAAAATAAAAACCTGATATTATTTTTGTTGTCTAACACCTTGTACACTGCTTAAACTATGTGTCAAAAGCTATTCACAGAGCCAGAATTTTTGCCTGGCCAGTCATTGCATTTATCACTGAATTCGTATTAAAATAAATTCTTATCATTGTTTGCTGTGAGTTCATTTTGAACCTCGGCATTTTCTCATATGACTCCCGGACCAGTCCTACTTTGGGTTTACCAAACTCAAAACTAAACCTGGGCGTCATTTTTCATGTTTTCCAGTCTCGTGGTTTTGGTGAAAATAAACACCCAGCCACGTAAAAGAGGCGCCTGACCGCCTAAAAAATAGTTAATTTTTAATTTTTTTAGGTAGTTAATTTCTAAGCGAAAATTTTGGAAACCCAAATCTATCACGTTATCACGTTTTCCTAGAAATCCACAAAGAGCCAAACACATGCACGACAAAAGGGCCGGCCCGTCATACTGCCTGCCCGCAAAGCCGAGAAAGCAACGCTCGGTCACGAACTTCTAGAAGATTCGCGTTCATTCTTGCACCAGACCTAACTTTCGCCCTGCTTTCTTGTTCTCGAAACTGCCAGTTCATCCTCGCCCAGAGCGCGCGACGCTCGAACCTTCTTTACCGAACTTTCGTGATGGTGACGAACTGTAGGTAAGCAGCTGCCCGCGACCTTGTCGAGTCCAGTCTCGTTCTCGCTCTCTGTTAAGCAGGTTTCACATGTAGCGATTTCGGCCCTAGAGCGGCGCGATTTCTGCCGTCGCGGTGCTCGTGCCGCTCAACCGCTGGTGTAGGGCGCGTGTGTATGAAGGCACTCTACGCTGGTGCTGGCCAGAGCGCCGCGACGGCAGAAATCGCGCCGCTCTAGGGCCAAAACCGCTGCATGTGAACCCGGCTTTACGCTGCTGCCGAATTGCTGCCTGCTTTTGCTGCTGCCTCGACGCTCTTTACTTTTTTTGTTTGGCTACAAGTTAGCCGATTAAACCTTTATTTTTCAGTCGACCGTTCGTCCTCTCGTCACCTTCATTCGTGTCAATATAAATCTGATCACATTGAAATCTGTGTAATTGGCCTCTCAAATCTCCGATAACGGCGCACAAGCAATTTTATATTTTACAACGCGTCGGTGGTTTTGTTGTGCATGTGTCTCGCCATTAAGCTCAGGACGATTTTCGTTTTGCTTCTGCCCACATTTGCTGGAGACAGGAGCTCGGAGAACACTTTACTCGCGAGCGGAGGCAACTAGCCGCCTTGCACGAGAACTGGCGCAGCGGTGCGCGTTCCAAAGAAGCTCGCGCAGAGAAAAACAAGCAAGGGACCAGGGATGAAAGATTCAGGATATAGAAAAATACCCCACTGTATCGAAGCGCCACCACACACAATTTTTCGCATTGATGTGCAGGACTGGAAGGCGATCCCACCGCCATCTGTTGGTTCAGAATCACACTAACCAAGGGTAGGGTTGCACCTTAAGATCACCATTCCAGAAGACCATTCAGTTGGCTCTTCGACGGGCTCGATGATTCTAGTTTTGAAAATTTCTTCGAGTTTCGTTGCGGTCTTGCCGAGAAGCGAATTGGCCACTTTTCGAGGTGTCATCAGCATACCTCGGCATTCTCACTCATGAGTGCGATCACTCACG
Organism: Ixodes ricinus; assembly: GCA_037355805.1. NCBI lineage: Eukaryota > Metazoa > Arthropoda > Arachnida > Ixodida > Ixodidae > Ixodes > Ixodes ricinus. Next base: position 11,977 of record JAZHYW010052797.1, read on the forward strand.
ATCACTCACGCTCACCGCCAGATTTGAGGTGATCGTGAGTGAGGCCGCGAGTTTCGAAAAATGGTGAGTGTGATTGTGAGTGTGATCGTGAGTTATGTGAACTCATGAGTGTGAGTGTGAGTGTGAGCCCTGAGAACTCATGAGCGTGAGTCTGATCGCGAGTCTGATCGTGAGCTCCGAGAACTCATGAGTGTGAGTGTGAGTGCGAGTCCTGCGAACTCATGAGCGTGAGTTTGATCGTGAGTTCTGAAAACTCTTGAGTGTGAGTTTGTGTCCTGAGAACTCATGAGTTTGAGTTCTGAAAACTGATGAGCGTGAGTTCTGAGGACTCATGAGTGTGAGTGTGAGCTTGAGCTCTAAGTGAAGTACTCATGAGCGTGAGTTTTGAGATCTCTTGATTGTGATTGTGAGTTTCGAGGCTCATGAGCCCGAGCCTGAATCAAGACCTGAGTCCGGTGATTGAATTAGTCTGCGTGATGACGTGAGTCTGAGGACCATGGCCATGATGAGTCGCGGTGAGCGCTGGTATTATCTTAGCTGGGTTGGTCACGTGAGCTCCCGGGCCATCTTAGTGGGCGAGGAGACTCTCGCTTCGCAGCTACTGCGTGGGGTTCAGGGTTGGTTTGGCTGTCGCTCGCCTGCTCCTCCGCCATGTAAACGCGCTGGGTCCTGTGGAGGGCGGAGGAGGAGGAGGGGGGGGTGCTTGTTCTTGCAGGCTCCTCCTTGCCAGCGCCCTCCGCAATGTCTCAACCAGCTGTGGAGGGCAGAGGGGATTAGGGGAGAGGGGGGGGGTTCGCTTTCGTCTCTCCTCGGCGTTCGCTCTTCGCTTCACGGCAGACGGCGAGACGCCAACGGAATGATGGCACCTCGAGGCGGCGCGGTAACGTCGGAGTTGGGGAAGCGCTCGAAACGGTTAGCGCTCCTCTCTTTGTGGCATAGAAAGGCTCGTGTGGATTTCGGCGTCTGTTGCCAAGTTGGTGCCGGTGGGCATAGCATTTTATGATTGCGTGAACTCTAACGTTCGCACGGCTGCGATAAAATTAAGTGACTCGCATGATCCTCATCAGCACCCAGTCGCACAAACAATTTTATCTTTCCGCGCACCTCACCGTACCTTTCGCAAATGAGTCATCACTCAGAAAGTGCAACAAAGGCGGTGTCATGATCAATCGAAGCTTCGAGTGACATCTTTCACGTTGTGCGATATCATGCTTTTATGTGTCGTTCGGGGCAAGATGGCGCAAGTGCATGGTAGCCAGCCGGCGATGGCCAGGCGGTGCCACGAGAGTGCTGCATTCAGCGCCACAAGCGGAGGCGTCTCTGTTAATGGGGCGGCCAGTCTGCCCGTCGGGCCGTGGCAAGCGGCGGCGACCTCAATTTTAGCAGTCCCCGTATGTACGTGCGCGCCATTTCCCTGGTTCTTTTTTGCGGTTTTTTAAGACCATCGGATCCTTGATAGGTCGAAGTGTTTAGAGCATATTATAGAGTTGTCATTTGGACACCAGTTTGAGTTGTCTTCACCACTGGTGGGGTCGCTCTATAATAATCGCCGCCCGATCGGTCTGTGCTTCGCTTGTCTCCCAGAAAGTGACACAACACAACGAGAAGGCAGCGAATGGGTTTACTGTACTTCCCGGTTACCCATCTTCGAGAGCCGACAGTCCGGACCCGCCGACCCTAGTTGTCGGCCGTCGTTCATAACTCGCAGTCGGAGTCCGTGTCCATGCCCGCGGATCGTCCTTCCCACGCCAGCGCTGCGTAGGCTAGGCTAGCTGTTCCGGGCTATCACAGCCAGAGTCTCGCTGCTGAACCACTCCTGGATCGTCATGGCCTAGGCCGGTATGGCCAGGGCTCGCCGTTTCCGCCGATCCTGATCCGAACCTCGCTGGTGAAATGCTCAGGGGATCGCCATGGGCCAGCCAGAACGGCTCTATCGTTCCTGCCCGGCCCCAGCCTCGTGCAGCACGCTCTTCCTCTTTTTTCGCCGGCTGGACACCGCTCGCGCCTCGCTCGACCGTCCTCTTCTTCTCCCGACACCCCCACGACACTAGAATAAAATGTGGATAATTAGAACCAAACTCTGCATGCTGTACACGAGCCTGGTGTAAAAAGGCGACAGGCAACAAGGTGTACGTGTGAGAAGAATATTTACGCTTCGCATGAGCTTTTTCTAAAGAAAAACTTTTCCTTTCTGTTTTCTTAAACGTAAACCTTTCGGTTTACGTTTAAGGACATTTGTTCCTTTCATTCATCCTGTTTTCTGCACGCCGTCACATTTGTTACCAGACTTAGCATTAAATTTGGTAGCCGAAGCAAACAAAAATTTGTTCTACGAAAATCCACTATTTGAAAACTCGCAGGTTTGGAAGGTTTTGTTTGCGACCGCGCGTGCCGAACGGCGCGCGCAGTCGCAACAAAATGCACGCCTACAGCTACGAGTGCCGGAACGGGCCGATGGGCATCTCGCTTGAAAACCTGATCGCCTGATTCTCGACGTCACAGCGAAGCAACAATCGGCCCGATTTTTCCTACCGTATTTCTCTATGTGGCTGTCTCAGAGACTCGTAAAACAACTTGTATAAATATGTTATTTTGCCGAGTAGTTTGCAAAACAAGTTTGTCAGACCACTTTCCAAAGCTGCACATCTATTTTCGTTCAATTCAACAATTAATGTAAAATTCACTTACTTGATGCGTCGCACTGCAGTAATCCACTTCTGTCGCCGTGTCGCTTCCCAAGATCTTGAAGGGAAGCGGTATAGTTTGACGCTTGAGTCACCTTCGCGACTGTGGCAGTCTTTCACGCAGCGGTAGCGACGTTTATTTTTGGGGGAAACTCTAGGAGTAGGCGAGATGTCACAGGAACCCGGTGATGTCATAGAGACGTGAAGTTGAGACTTACTTTTAGGAAAAACGGTTCCAAAAAGGCTCACGCCGATCCGAAATGCCACGTTCCACAATGTTTCTAAATGCGCCTGCCCGCAGCCTGCTTACACTGAGAAGTAGAGGACGGCGGCGCGCGACGCCGCAACGTCGCGGCGCCTGCCCCACGGCCACGCCAGGTTGCCGGCGCGCCGGCTGGACGCGACTCCGAGGCGCCAATTGCCTGGGCTTCTCGGGCTTCGTGCATGACGCTGTGCTCCCGGACTTGCCCGTTGTTTACTCATGTTGCGTTTTTACGTTATTATGGTTGAATGCATAGGTACTCAGAGTGAGGTAAGAATTTCTTGTAAAACACTTTAAAGAATATATTTGGTAACCAACTTTTACAATTCAATTCTAAAACACTTCTTATCGCTTGAAGGCCTGTGACACATATCGCGATGGTTCAAGCCCGTAATGAAATTTACCAAATTTTACAATGGTGTAGCAGAGTGCAAGATTGATCAGCGGGTCGTTGAAGTGCGCTACTGCGTTGATTGAATACTTGTTAACCGAGCGACAGAGAGTCTGTCTCGAACCGATGGTTGCAGAAACGCCGCGGGTTTGATAATTATGTAGCATAAATTATAATATTTCTTGTGAATGTGCGACTAAATAACTAGAGAAACCGCTTGTCATAATTTCCGCGAGTTATGCAAAAAAATACCACTCAACTTCAACTTCCCGAATGTGCTGCTAATTTCCGGGAACTAAATGCGCGAAATAATGCTAAATATTGCATTTAAAAACACCGCCCAGTTCAATTTTGATATGGGCGGACATTGTGACCGCGTGAGGTGTTGCGGCCGCAAAGCTGTGACACTTCATGTCGTGCAAACACGCACGCTTAAAGGAACCATGAAGACACCTTCGATATTTTATTTTACAATTGGAATAGGCTTCAGGCAATGTTGACAAGGTCATAACCTGTACTGACGCTTGTGTGCCGATGAGCACTGTTGAATATTATATAAAGAGGATTACGCTTCAAGCGAGAGGTCGAGCACGTAGAATCGGTCAGCTG
>JAZHYW010052799.1:0-12813 GCA_037355805.1 Ixodes ricinus
GCGTGCTTCCTGCCCTTGAAAATGCAAGTATAAACGCGCAGGTACGTGCTACCAGAGCACTCCGCAAGCCAGCAAGCTCGTGCTGAAGGTGTAGCTTCTACACTCCGTTTCACCTTATGTTGTACCACAGAGAAGGCTAGAAGCGCGAGCTCATAGCGTTGGAACCTGCTCTTAACGCAGGAGAGCTTGTGCCGCCGAGACGTGCCCTAGAGCAAGGAGCTCGCGCTTTTAGCCTTTTCCTGCGGTACATTATAAGTTGAAACAGAGTGTAGTCTCATCCACGACCGGTCGTGGTCTCATCTTAAGGATGAACGGAGTATAGAGGGGTCAGTTTGAAAACTCGAATGGTATTTACCGCAGTTGCGCAAGCCGCTGAGGTAGCTGGCGACACAGTGGCGCTGCCGTCGCCGTGAGAGTAAACATAAGATCGGTTCCCTCCGCGCACCGTGAAGCGCTCAACCAGATCCGCTGTGAATCCTCTGCTAGCTTTGATGATGACGTGCGACTGATGACCATTGATGACGTGCGAGTAATGACGATTAATATCGTAGGGGGCTGTGTGTATGTTTATACAGCCCAGAACTCGGTCTACCTCAACGGGCGACGAGTTTCCCTGCTGTAGATGAGCAATTTAGCCAGTGCAGTACAACCACTAGCGTGAAGTCTTTAACGTGCACCACGCAGTAGTGATACACGACCCCACGCCGGTACGATGCTCATCCAGATCGAATCTGGCAGAGGTGGGGATTGAACCCAGTGTCCTGGGTTCTGCAGCGCGAGCGTTCGCTCCACGTGCTCCGAGCTGGTGTGCGCTACAGCCCACTCGGCCACCCATACACCTAATATCGTAGGGCTGAAAATGCAAATCGCACATTCGCAACTTTCACGACCTATAGGGGGCGCACTTGTGCCTATCAAAATGGCTGTCATCTGGATGATCGTCGTAGAACAACAGTACGAGGCTGGGTCTGCGAAGCGTGAGTAATTATAGTTTTGCTATGTACGAGCAGTATTAGAGCCTTGGTTTATTTTTTCACGCCAGGAAGGTGGTGGCAAGCACCTTTATTGGGAAGCCGATCATCCAGGAGCTAGGGAGCGCGGTTCTCACACCGCGGTACCACCATCGCTGAAAGTTGCGAATTGTCCCAGGGGTCACGTTCTGCCATAAATTCAGGCGCGCAGCATCTTTCCGGAGCGAAAAGGAGTGGTGCTTTCGTTGCTTTTTGACGCCTGTGTGGCGTCAAAAAGTGATTGGAGAAGGACTCAAAGTTCCCGGCACCATGGAAAGAACGCTTACGAGTCTACGACGAGCCACCGACGAGAAGAGCAAAAACACGAGGAAGAACGACGACAACAAGACACCGCCGAAAGTCTATCCTATGTAAAGACCCTTCATGTTCCTAAAGTAACGCAAGGTTCATCGGTGCACGAGGGACGTGAAACGTGTAGCCCTTGGTAAGATCATGGCGGCACAGCGCAGCACTGATACAGTGTTCTAGAGGATTAGAGTTCCTGTATAGGGAGTATTCACTGGACGCCATATTTGTGGGTGCTGTTTAGAGCGCATGCTCAGAACGAGCTCACATCAATAGGCTGCTAAGACCGGCACTCTTGATGGTGCGGAATTCACGTTGCAAAAGAACTGTGGGAGCTCGCCATCTGCACGCGCTCAGCATTCGCGCACACAGCTATGGCCGCCAGTGAATACTCTCTATAGGCTCCCTACGGGAGCCAGAGTTGCGCGTTTATTTCCGTAGCAGAGTCTTTCCTCCACGGCAAGTTGATCCTGCTCCTCACGTGACTGAATTCCGGTGAATAGCGGCGCCGCGCGTTCGAGGCGCGCGGCGCGCTCAAAAGCAGGGGTACGTACGGCGGGGCGCGTGCAACGTCTACTTTCCTGCAAGGCACTTGATCCGGCTCATCACGTGATCGGATCTCGGCGAATAGCAGCGTGGCGGCACGTGGAAAACAGACGCGCAGCTCTGGCTCCCGTAGGGAGCCTATACAAGAACTCTATAGAGGATGTAGTGGCAGCGCCTCCAGTACTTACAGGTTAAAGACCCCAGGCTCGCGGTTGTACTGCACTGGCTATTTTTCTCATCTACAGCTGGGAGACTCTTCGCCCGTTGAGGCAGACCAAGTTCTAGGCTAAATAAACATACACAGAACCCAATTTTTTTATGTTGTCACGTGTAACCGCGGTGACGGGTAGCGTCCGGAAATCCCGTGACAATCATCACGCGGATGACGACATGCGAAAACCGCGATGTTGTCACCCTTACACGAACAAAGGTAGCGCAAAAGACGAGGACAAGGAAAACACAGAGACACGGACAAGCGCGTTACCACAGAATAGCACACAGACACGGACACTGCCTTCACTTGATGATATCACAGTGAACCTTTTAAAATGCCGATAAGATCGCGTGAACACAGTGGCGCCATCGGCGTGGAGGCTACGCGCCATAGATGCCAAAGCGCTACGCATTTGAAAGAAGAATATTCGTACACTTTTAAAACTTCAGCGTGTACAACAATGCATTGCGGTTTGTTTAAAAATACTGTCAAATTAGTTCTTTTGAAGGGAACACGAGTTCGCTCACCACGAACACAATTTTCTTTTTTGCATGAGCGAAAAATAATAATGCAGAATACACAGTGGCAATAAGTAGCGTCTATGTCATCCTTTCACGATTACGAGCTTAAAGGGACCGACGAACTGAACAAAAGGGTGCTGTCGCATAAAAGAGGACCACGAAGACACTAGCACCATGAAGAATGGCGAATTCTGAATGAAGTAAGAAAATATAACGAAGACCAAGTAATTCTTCCAAACACACGACAGGCAGGATTCGTTATTGTGCGAATCCGACAGTCGCTGCGACCCTTAATGTTTTCGGCAGGCTAAATCGTCTTATTTTTTTATATATATATTCTTGTTTCTGAGCGTCCGTTGCAACGTTTTGCATTTTATTTATAAAAAAGAGTGCATTCTATTAGCTCCGTTTTATTGCTCTTTTTTTTTCAAGGTTATTGTGGTTTTTGTTGCATCATTATGCCACTGATGCGCACTTTCCTCTATTGTTAAAAAGAAGCAGGGAATCATAAAAATCATATCATACGCTCAGAAAGCCATGATATGTCACAATCGCGTCATAACACTATTTACATTAGGGAAAATATAATACGGAACCGGCGTTGCTGCGGTACAAAGTGCAAGCTACGTCTTCAGAACAGCTTGATGACTCAAACAAACACAATGTCAATGGCTTCTGTGGCTCGTCCATAAACTAAACAAAATCTGCTAATGTTTTTTTTGTTTTTTTTTAATTTTGTTGCCAAAGCGACGTAAGGCATTGTCTCGCTTTGTAAGCTCCAAAGATATCTTGCATTTTACTATAAGCAGTGACGGGATTGCGAGGCAACGAACGCACACGTGCTGGGCTGGAAAGCTGCACGCTGCGCTCCACAGTCGGATAGTGACATCAAGCAAACCTACAAAAGCTACCGAAACCACTTCGGCGGGTCTGTTCTATCAATACCACCTTAAGGGAATACGGAGACGAAATGCTTGCATTTATTCCTTTGTTTACATGTAGTCTATGTTGTGCCGGCAGCCCGGAAACACAAGCCTAAACGAGTGTTCCTGGCCAGCCGGCAGAGAAGACAAGAAAACTAATTTTAACACGAATTAACAAAATTACAAAATTGCGTCTGGTGGCGGTCTGTGAAGCTCCGTTGGAAATGTTGTCACGTCATGAGTTCCTCAGAAGCCGCGCCAATACGCAGCAGTACGGCTCAATCTTGAGTTACTTAGTCCTGGGATATGACTCGGCGGAGATAGAGTCACTAAATAAAGCTACGCTTCCAGAGTACCGAAACTCCAAAACTACGCGTCTGAAGCGCGTCAGGCGCCGCCATCTTGGGTCCACACGCAGATGGAAGAGTGACTCAGCCGAGCTAAGCCGAGCTGTAGCCGTCGCTTTCTGCCAGCTGCCGCAGCCGCAGCTGTGACAGCGAATCAAGGTCGTGTTGTTCGAATATCGACGTAACACGGAAAACGCGTGTGCTGGGAGACGGACTTCAGCGTGCACGCACAGTAAACAGTAAACAGCAGCAGGCAGAGTGACCGCTGGACCAAAGATGATGGCGTTGAAAAAACACGATGATGATGATAGCGACTCACGTGACTGCCGCTGTCCAATGCAGATGCCGCAGCGAACGAGAATATTGTTGGATAGGGCGACTGTATTGTCGGCAAAATGCCAAAGAAAAGGAATGCGGTACTTTGAAAGCGTAGCTTATTTAGTGACTCCAGGCGGAGAACGCTACCGCGTTCACTACGTTGTATACGTTAAACCTTCAATGGTGCTTCAACAACGTGCATTCCACACAATCGAGATCGCCGTTTTCAACACACGTTACGTGGGAGCTTAATCTGAGAATGCGGGGACCTCTGCCAGGCCCACACACCCTATCCCTCCCACTCCCACCACCCCCCCCCCCCCGCCCCATATTGAACATAAATTAGCCCCGTGCGCGACCGAAAGCGTCGCTGTGGTCGGCCTTCCACGATTGGCCGAACGCTGACTATGACGTAGGAAAGGGGATTTATCATCGACGGAATAAGAGGAATGAAAGAACTTCAATTTTGACGGTGTTGGCAGTGTTTCTTTGAGAGCGCAATGATTTCAAGCTTCCACCATGCTATTAACAAACACCATCGAACTTGTTGTTCGCGAGGTAATGACGTCACAAGGGGGAACCATAGGAGGGCGCCACCAAAACATCTCGCCGCTAATAGCGCGCTTAAATATGGCACCCAAAAATACCATCTACACACAGCTTGCAAGTGTCGCCGTGGCTGGGTACTCACGGTTATGTCTACTCATTGGTTTCCTCGAGCCACTACTTCTGCGGTAAAAAATTAACACGTTCAACTGAACGCTCGTGGAACACAAAATACCGGCATGGCCGCAAAAGACGTTACGGGCGAGCTACGTATACATAGGTTGCACTGACGTAATTTGGTCCTCCTTTCTGCGTGGCCGAACTTCTCGAGCGTAGCCTTTACTGTGCATATTTTACAAGCAGTACACGAGCGTCGCGAGCGAGCGAAAACGAGTGAGCACAGCTTCATTATACTTCGTTTCCACTTTATCTGCGAGCGAAGCCAAAGCTGAGAAGCGCGAGACCAGCGCTTTTTGCGTTTCTGCCCAGCTCGCGCGCTTGAACAAAGCCCGAAGGCACGGAGCTTTCGAGCTCGCGCTTCCAGCTTTGCCTTGGCTCGCACATAAGGTGAAACAAAGTATAACAGCAGGTTCTGGCCACCAGAAAGGGAGGAAGGATATGATGTCACGTGCAACCCATGTATAGGCCATAACGCGTACAGCCCTCGGATACTACTACAAGCCGAGTTTTTCACGCGTTCACGCCACCAAACGGCAAGTTTTGCAAGTACACTACACTTGCCCGTGCATGAACTATAGACGTCACAAGCGCGATAGAGCATTGCGCTTTTCACTGGCAGACTTTTTAAGGGAAGGGTAGACAAAGCTAACGCTCAGAACATTTCGTTTCCGTACCCCTTTAACGACGAGGCAGGCGCCTCTCGCTCCCAAGCTTATCAGTTATTAGCGGACGAAGCGCCGACAGGTTTCCGTCGGCATCGCTTCCAGCGCGTCTCGCAGTGACCCACGAGTGCGACGCAATTACATCGAGACGCCAAAACGCATGCTTCTGCTTGGGACGAATCAAGGATCCACTAAAAAAGGCGCCTTGCATAGGCCTTGTCTCTTAGGTGGCATGGGCGATTGCCAACAGGGCATCTGGCGGTCGCCATGTTCCTCCGCATGTGAGCAGGCACGTGCAACTGTAGGCCTGCCAAAACTATATATCTTCACCCGCATGCTGCACGCGTGCTGGCACGCATGGGGCACCAGTCGGGACGCCGTGCTTGCAAATGTCTATTGGCTCAAGCGCAACATGCTCGCTGCATATTTGCGCTTGAAGCAGCTTTATTCACTGGACGCCATATTTGGAGGTGATGTTTAGAGCGCATGCTTAGAAAGAGCTAACGTTAGCAGGCTGCTAAGACCGGCACTTTTGATGGTGCAGAATGCACGTGGCAAAAGAACTGTGGAAGCCCGCCGTCAACATGCCTCAGCGGTTGCGCAAGCAGCTATGGCCGCCAGTGAATGCTCCCTATAAGCCAATTTACAAAGTTGTGCGCGACTGCGTTTTCCTGCTCTGCGTCAATTTGCAAGGGCGACTTCACCGTGAAAATTGAACTTCGTATGCCGCGCGGCATGCTACTTAGAATTGGTTGCCCCGCTAAAAAAGCACGAATGTTTTGGTAACTCTATGTGGCTAAAGCCCTTTCATGTTTTAAAAGTAGCGCAAGGTGCGTCGATGCAAGAAGCACGTGCAACGTGCAACCCTTAAGAAGATCATGGCGGCACAGCGAGGGCATGAGCTAGATTTCAGACGCCATGTTCTTCCCAGAGGTGGCGCGCGGCACATGGCTTGAAAATTTCCACAACAATGAATGGCGTCACTTTTCCCAGGCCAGAGGGGCTTTGGGTGTTGCTCCTGGACGCAAGTCCACTATACTCCGTTCACCCTTAAGCTGAGACTTCAGCCAAGCTACAGCAGCGAGCTAGCTCGCGCTCCTGGCTTTTATACAGGCATTTCTAGCTCGAGCTCTAGTTCTGCGGAAGAATTCTTCAAAGCAGCAACTTCGCGCTCTCGTGCTTGTGGTATTGGCTGCAGATTATACACCATTCCAATATTTACAAGTCCTCAGCCAAGCGTGCGATCTCCTCAGCCCAGCAAGCGCAGGTTCGTCACTTCGGTAAGCGAGCGAATCACACACCATATGCACGAACAGTAAAAATAAAACCGGCCGGGAGCGTTTTTTTTTAATTTTTTATAGGCCTATGTACGACCTTAAGCGCGGTCGAACGAATACGCATAAATTTCCATTTATGTAAAAAATGACTGCAACGTGAATTTAACGATTATCGCTTCCATGTCTAACTGAACAAGCTGGAGCGTATTAACTTGCGCGACCACAAGCCTAGCTGTAGTCCGCTTCCCACGATTGGTCAAAACAGTCTTTCGTAGAATTAAATCTGCTTTCATCGACGGAAATAAAAGTAATGACTCAACTTTGACGACGCTGATTAAAGAATACGTTGATTTGAAGTTTTCATAGTGCTTTTTAAACGTACCTCTGAGTTTATCTTTCAGGACTGATTATAGGTAGGCAGGATTATCCTCTTGGAGGTGCACCCCTGGGGGTCTCTGCCAAGGTCCATCACCAGCCCAGCACCAACTGACCACGCATCCATACGCACGTTCACCAAGAGCGACGCAGCTCACTTGCGGACAAACTGAAAACACGACGGACCCTTCTATGGTTATTTGTTCTCTCCCCCCCCCCCTCCCCTGTGACTGTGACTGACAATGACTTCAATACTTATATTTATTCTAACCCCTCCTCACATTTGTTTCTCTTTTTCCCTTTTAAGAGGCACTGTGGATCTTCTCGATAAGTTTCGACGTGAAACAGGCGTAACGCCTGTTTCACGGCGACCTTACTCTCCTGAGTTTAATAAATAAAATTAAAAAAAAAATATAACTCGTGACATTACGGCGAGGCAAATCCTGGTCGTGAAGTCACGGAAAATATTCATAAAAGGAGCGCGACCAAAACATCTCGGCTCCAATTTTAAGGCTGACTGCAGTCGCCGTTGCTGCCGAGGAAACAGCACTGAAGCTCTGAAGTGCGCAAATTCAAATTATTGCTTGTCTTTGTGCGGAGTGGTTTGGCTCAGTAAGCTTCGGCTTTGCTTATGTTCAACCAAGGCACGTCTAACTCGAGTGCAAGACAGAGCACGAATGAAGCTAAGACGTACCAAGGTCACTGAAAGGACAAAGGCCCAGCCTCCAACTCGCCGCCGTTTGCCCTACCGTGCGAGAGTCCTTCAATACGCTGGTCCTGCCTTGGCTCTGCCTGCGCGTCTCGAAGTCCACGAGACGACGAAGCTGTTACGAAGGCGGGAAGCTCACGATGGGTGAAGCACATCTGGAACACACTACCGGCTATTCCTTACCCCTGTCACTGATTACTGTTGACAGTCGCTGGATCCTGGGACGGCGGAGCCATGGCCTTACCTACCTGCTAGCCGGACACAAACTGTTTCTAAAACGTACAGACGACAAAATCTCGAAATGTGTTAGGTTGATTGGTCTTAGCTGGCAGTGGAAATCGCTATTTCGGTCGATTCAAGTGTTCCAAGCTTCGAAAGGGCAGCTCCGAGCCTAGTCACGCCAAGATCGCTATGGAACGTAATCGTACTGAATGCGATTGCTCGCCAATGAGCAAACGGCTTTGGCACCGTGCAGGCAATGCACTTATCAATCATGCTTATCTCCACAGATCTCTGTGTAATGGCATAGTTGCTCGTGCGTATTTAGAAGCGGGAAACTTTTTCAATGCCGCCAAACACTTTACGCCGGATGTGGTGGTGGTGCGAGGATGTGCGCTTGTTTAGCTGGCGTGCGGAACGTTTCACATGAAATTTGGATAGGAGCACCAAGAACTATGAAGTCAGGGAGAAACTGCTCCTTCCTTGAACAAAAATTGCACCATACGGGAAGCTTCGTGCGACTTTCATGAGATTCCAGTGACTTTAAATGCGGCTAAAGTCAACCTTCTTTCCACCCGAATCGATCCAGTTTCAAAGAGAGTGAACTATTGCGGACAATACGTCTGGGGAGGGGGGGGGGCATAAACAGTTTTTGAGGGTAGGGAGAGAGGGTTGTATGTCATATGAAAACTACCGTAGGAGCTTCGTCTCCAGGGCGAGTTTTCACTTCAGTAGAACTTTGGTGCCTCGTTAATAGGTGCAGTCTCAGCCAATCTGAAGGTAAGAAAAGCTCTTCCATCTAATCGCGATAATAATATGTTGTAACATACCATGTTGTGCTTCAGTATGTGCATCAGCTGCGTTGCTTGGGCCAACCTTACGAATCGGCGATCCGAACGTCACCCAACTGGGCTGTGTGAGCTTATTTTTTGTCTTTTCTTTTCTTCGGGTATTAGGATTTTGATATGCTGAAAGTTATTCACTATTGTCACCTGTCTAACAAAACGGTGTTGCGTAAACTGTCACTAAAATAATAAAAATGCTATCTAATGTCCGCTCACAGCACTTTGTCACTTTGCGTTTAGGCACTTGCAACATTGCATCGTTTAATTCAAATTGCGATAATCTTGATAACAAAAACAAAACTATCATGTTGATATGCAGTCTAAATACGAGTGAGCAGAATATTGCAAAAAACGTCGATGCTTTATTTATAGTACCGTATAGGATCTTATCTTCACTTTGCTCAAGTATGAGCAAAGAGCGATGATTTGCACGTTTGTAATAACATTTAAAAATAAATATTTCACCTAATATTACACTATCGCGGTCTTCGAACTGAGTACCAGATAACGCCCAAGAACTTAGAAAAAATACACGCACAACTCACAGACGGCAGAACCACATTTATGGAGTGCAGCAGGAAAAAAAAAAAAGAACGTAATCTCATGAACTCGAACCCGCATCAATACTCCGCAACTCCTCGTGGAAAAGATCGCAAGAAAGCGGACGTTTATTGGTTTCTGCGTTGAGACTAGCTAAATGGAAGGAAAACGTCCCAACAAAAAAGTATGGCGAATTTCGACATGGCGACAGAATAAAGAAAAGTGAGTCCCACCACAATAGAGTCGATTTTCTTTTCTCTTTCATCGCCATCTCTATTGTTTGGCCGTTCTTTTTTTCAGTGCTTTTTAGAGGCTGCTAGATAGAAGTAGGCTCGCGTCTGCTCGCTCGCAATGCCCGGACAATCTATTTCAGATGAGGAGTCGACTGTCGCAACTTACAGAAGCCGTTATTTGGACCGCGCACATTGTGAACTGGGTCAAAATTTAGTCGTCGTGATGATGCGCAGATAACCAGTCACGACAAAGATGGGCAGTTATGCAGCAATAATGACAGTTATTTATTTATTTATTCATTTATTTCAGGCGTGCCTCAAGCGCCAAGCATTGTAACAAAAATGTGGAAAAAAAAGAAGGAACAAAAAAAGACCAGAGAGGTGTACGAGGCGTGCAAGATCGCGAATAAGGGCCTAGCCTGTATAAGTACGCCTTCGATTGCTCTGACGGCGAAAGAGCTCCAATTTTTGAATTTTAGTCCCTAAATTATTGTTTTCTTCTTTTTTTCTTTTTCTTCTCAATTTTCATTCCTGTGGAAGCCAACACCCTTTGGGTCACCGTCGACATCGTCTTTCTTCTTTTTTCTGGCTGTGACAACCAGTACCCGTTGGGTCACCGTCAACTTTGTAGATCACATCTGAATAATTGTACATAGATATATTCACTTGGGTTACTTAAAAATGCAAATTGTCATTCCGTTAAAATGGCCCTTAGAGAGAGGTTAATATTTGTAACTTACTTCCTCTCCCTTCTTTAATTTATTAATATTACCGCACTTGACACCTTTCTTCTCTTTCACTACCTCATTATTAAAACCTCAGTTGTGAGTCAGCGCTCTTTCCTTCCTGTTGTCTCTTCCTTACGTACCTTATTTGCGCTGTTTAAGTCAAGATGTCTATCCAACTCGCCCAGCAACTCATTTTGGGAAAAAAAGACGATTGCAGCAATATATACCTCTATGTTAGGAAGGCATAAATTAATATGCAGGCAATGGAATAATACACGCAAGGGAAAACAAAGGCAACATAAGCGCATAAACGCTCATACAGAAACCTCACAAACAATATGTATTTGGGGAGATATTTTTTCTTAGGGACTATACAATTAGTTCTGGTTTACTTCATGCAAAAAATGCACGCCTCTAATGCAAGGCATTCCCATACATTTGTGCAAATGTTTGCAACATTAATGCTCCAGCCACTCCTAATGCAAGTTCTTTCTTTCACACTAAAATATTTCGGACTCTTTAACAACATGTTTCGATTTTGTTTGTAGCTTTTTTCTGTGTTGCCCACCGCTCTAACATTTGTTAAAATAATTTTAAAACTAATAATGAAGCTGAAACATTTACCTCTTCTGTCCCAAAACTGATGGCCCTGCAGCAAGTTTCTCGCTGATGTGCTCAAGCGATTCGCTGCGTGGAATCTCTGTTCCATCGAACAGTACACCTTCGTGGCTGTTCTCTAACAAGCACTGTATATTTCGATGTCCTTCCCGCGACATTCGATCGCCTACCTACCACGCCCCAGCAACTGAGTGATGCCACGAAAAAGTCATAATTTTTCTCCTGCTCTTTATCGACAAAAAATTATTAGGAACCGAATGGGGATCTTTCCGGGCCATCCTCCCCATTTCCTTATCTCTTTCCCAAAACATCTTTCCTCTATGCCTTAGGTTCCCCTGTTGTAAGAAGCGGTATTCTCGCTCTCCCTCGTAGTTACGGCAAAATTAAGGAACCACGTGGGCCGGGTCCTCTCTCTCTCGCCTATTTTTCCCTACAGACTTTCCCGGGCTCGTTCTCCTTTTTCCCCGTGTGTTCCATCGAGGGAAAGGAAATAACCTCGGCTCTCCCTCTCCCGTAACAGCTCTCAATTAGGGAAGCAAGTGCTCTGCGTCCTCATATCTCTCACCTATTTTTCCCTACAAACTTCCCCAGACTCCCCGTACCTTTTGGCGCTTCGTCTTCCTTTGAGAGGAAAAAACACCTCCATTCCTCCCCCGCAAAGGCGCAATTAGAGCGCCAGGGTGACTCGCGGTTCTCGCAGCCCTCCTGTTTTCCCTCTCGGGTGACCCCGTCGTTCTCTCTCTATTCTCCCTTCTCTTCGGGAAGAGAAGAACACCGTAGGCGCCCTTAGCGAAGCACGGATCCCGACGGCTCGAAGCGCAGGGATCTACGCGTGGCTGCGGACAAAAATGGTGGCACCGCGCGAAACCGTCTTCGGTTTTTCGCACGTGACCTCTTCGGAGATAGGTTATTTTCTCTGTCCATTTGTCGTTCGCTTTCGTGTTATTTTCATGTCGCCATTTTTTTTTTTTTCTTTCCTATGGATCTTTCTTATTCTCCCCGCGGCTGTTCCGAAGACCGGCTAATGGACGAGCAAATTGCAGCGCTATGCTCCTTTTCACCTTACGAAGGACAGCAGGGGAGTCTACGAGCCGTCGTAGCCAATCGAATCCAGAGTGAAAAGTCACGCGGCCTTTCCAAGCGACGCAGTGACGCGCGGAGTGCAGTGTCGCGTGATGTAATCGAACCATCGGATTGGCTAGAATATCTCGTAGCGCCTGTTGTGGCTCATCGTAAGTTGAAGCAAAGCATAGTCGGACCGCCGGACACGACAAGAGCGAAAAGGCCAGTGTAAAAGAGAATGGAATTTTTTAACCCTGGAGAGTTGGGAAAAGAAGCTGCACATATTCGTGTTATCCTGCCCTTCTGTTTCTCCACTCTCCAGGGTAAAAAAAAAAAAAAAAAAAAAAACACACATGTCAGTTCTTGACCAGCTCGCCTGCACCATTGCATTAACTTGGCGAGAGAACTACATCTTTTTTTTTATTTTTCGATCTTTCGTCATAGTGCCCCATTTCGAAATTCAAGTTCTGTGACCGAAGTGCAAACTGGTGCTCCCTCTTTTTATCACTCTTTGTTACTTTAAATGGTGATTTACGTCGTTGCCCTGTGCTGCATTTCACGCAGCCACACCGCAAACGTTCTTTCCTTTCAAATTAAGACTAGTATTGATCTATCAGCTCGAGAGATGAATCGA
>JAZHYW010052800.1:0-14254 GCA_037355805.1 Ixodes ricinus
TCTTGGCGAGGCGATCGAGCTATTGGCGACGTGGCGACCGAGAGCGATTGGCCGAATGCTGACTATGACGTGCCATAGAGCCACAGAGCGCCCGGTCGCAGATTTGGAGGGTGAGGATCTGGTAGTACAGAGCATTTCTCGGGAGCCTGTAGTCAGCGCACAACCTATGCAGCAGCGAAGACCCGAAACATGGTTTTCAAGCCCGGCAAGAAAAGAAGCGGTGGCGCGAGGAACGCAGAAACACGAGCGGACATTCCATCGCTCGGGACAAGTGTTGCTTCCGCGTCTCACCGCAGCAGGGCGCGCGTTACATGCCTCTTCTGTCATCCGTTGTCTGCCGCTGTACCTTTTCGCTTTCGGCGGACGCGTCTCGTGGCTATCCGCCAGGTTTTGTCAGTATAGAGGAGGCTATGCAATGAGACTGCAGCAATGTCCGATAAAAAACGCGAAAAACCGAATCAATAAAGGAGAAGCATGAACATCTTAAGCCACTGCCTCCGTTTCTTGGACTGTCAGCGATTATAGTTGTAACAAGACCGACCAAGCGGGAAAATTCCCTCTCCGAGTTTCGCGCAGCCAAAAATAGCCCTTGACAAGTGGCCAATGAAAGAGGTCGGTTCGTTCGCTGCAGGCGCGCGCTGTGCACATGCCGCCAACACTTGGTCGCGCGAGCCTTTGTTCCCACCGTTGGCCGAGATAACGTGCTAATGCTAATGAGCTCTGCCGAATCGAGGAGCAGCTTTCGCTCGCCTCTCCTCGCACCCCACTTTCACACCTTTCACTAATTTTTTTTTACATATATGTTTGTCATTTGAATCATTTCCCAGGTGTAGTCCGCTTCACCCTTACGAAGAACATAAGCGGTAAATATGAGCAATCTTAGCCAGTCCCGCTCTGTGAGCGTAACACGTGACTACGGGCCCCCACTCGTCGCTGAGCCCCCTCTCGAAGTTTTGATCAAACTGCTCCGCGAAGGATTACAAATACCGACACTGAGACTGCAGACGCCACTGCATTGCGAAGGATGACAAGTAAGGACACTGAGACTAGAAAGACGACTTCGCTGCGAAGGATTGCACATAACCAGTGAGACTAGAAAAGACGAGGCAACACATCATATAAAAGTGCGACCGGTTTTCCGCCTCCGCTTTTGTGTGGAAGGAAAACAAAAATGTTGTTAGTCCGCGTTTATGTGTGTATGTCGCGTCGTCCTTCTAGTCTCAGTATCACTATCCGAAAAACTTCACGGTGCAGTTTCATCAAAGCATGAAAAGCAAATTAGCCCACATTCAAGCAAGTGGTTAAGCCCCCTCTCGGCGGTCACGTGGCACTTACGCGGCGTTTTATTGGCTGGTGTGGCTCGTAGCGTCCACTACGGTCCATCGTAAAGTTAATCTCAGTGAAGCAGTCCACCTTGTTTCCGCTGAATGGCACTCTGTTCTCGTAGGCGGGGAGGGGGAAGGGGGGGAAGGGGGAAAGGGGGGGACGGGGGTGGGGGCAAAGAAAGCTCAGTTTGTTGACATTAATTAAATTGGGTGGCACCATGGGACCGACTTTCGCTACCGTCGAAGCGTTCGGTTTGCACGCAGAAGCAAACAATGGGGAGTCCCTAGGGAAAAAGGGGATTGGGGAAACAGGGGTTTAATAGGAAAGCCACTGACGGGCTGATTTTGAACAGGCGTTAAATACAGCAGGCGTGTTTTTTTTCTTTTGTTTATTTGATATGTTTAGTGTCGGAGCGTGTGTTTTCACGATTTAGTGAAGTCGTGATTCTTGTTGGTTTGTGGAGACGTGCGTTATTCGACATCTAAAGCTTGTTCTGGACTGTTTAGAGAAAAAAATTGTAATGACGAAACAACCGGATGTTTTTAGGCTAAACCTTGAACACAGCAACTCTGACGGTTTTGCCTGAAAAATGTTAGAGTCACAGAAACTTTCTTTTAGTTATTGTGTGGGGTTGCATCGACGGTTATTGTGTTTGTTTTGTTTTTTCCTACGCCATGCGTTTTGTTTTTCGTTCGTTGATTCACAGGGCATGTACATCTGCGTTTTTTTTCATTTTCTTGACCCAGGTAGGCCTACTGATTTTGTTTTGTGTGTTGCGCGGTCGAACTTCGTAATTAGTCTTCAGTAGAAACCACTGCTGAGGCTACGCTTTGGTGGAAGAAAATGATTCGGTCACGTGGACTTTGTGCTGGCCATCTAAAAAAAGAGTCTAAGCTGATTTCTAATAAATGTTTTACTTATAAATGCCTTTGTGAATTATTTATGCGTTACAGTTGCACTCTACAAAAATATTCGTTACAAAATCAGTTTGCCTTATTCACCACTGTTTATGACAAATCATTTTCCGCACTAAATTTCCCGACTGCTCAAGAAAGCCAGGGCGTGCCTGATGTTCACACCTTCTGCTTTCTGAATGGTTCTTTGGCATGCCCATGCGGTAATGCCGCAATCTTAATGGCTACGAAGCGATAATTAGATACTCGGGAGACGCCCCTCATTTCGTAAGCTGTCCAGGACTTCATATATTTGGAACTCTCAATAGATTCGCAGCGTTCACGGCGTCTATAAGCCACGATCGCGACTTCTGAGAGGGTGAGCATCTCTGCGTGACCGAAGCCAGGCACAAGAACGCAGTTTGTATTAGTGACGTGTTCCCGGCGAGCCATATTTCAGGTGTGTCTTTACTTTGGGCGTAATAGAGGTGCAAGCAAATTAGAAGATTAAAAAGCGCGCACGAAACGAGGCCAATGAAGACACTAAGACGACAGGACAGGCGCTCTCCTGTCCTGCCGTATTTGTGTCTTCATTGTCCTCGTTTTGTTCACGTTCTTTATCCTATAATCAGTGTCGACCAATTGGTCCAGACCCAAGTTTTTGTGGAAACAAACTTCACCGAGAATTTGATAATCCACGAAGGGGAGAGCAAAATAGTCGCCCATTCAAAACGTCAAGGCCACGTGGCGGCAGTCTAAAAATCTCCACTAATTCCCGCTACTAACGGCAGTGACGATAAAAAAATAAGATCGCATAAATGAAGCACCCTCGACTTCGTGAATCGGAGGCGACCCACAAGCACCAACTTGTTAGGACTTTCAGCGACGTTTGCTTTTTACCTGTTGTGGAAGAGACTGTGTAATGCCGACTAGTTCGACAAAATAGTTAAGCTGCGGACGGAATTGAACATAGTTACGATTTGATAATGCAGCTTCTTGATCTGTAGATATGGCGTCAATAGCTCAAACAAATCGCTCTTTTGGGGGCAGAAAGGAGAGGGGGGGGGGGGGGTTTGAGTGTTTGAAAAAATTTGGTGGGACGATAATGCGTTTTTTTTTTTGCGGTTTCGCCTAAAGCTTGAAGTAACTGGCAACCATGATTTGAAGCAGTGAGATGGTGGAAGCGTCGTTACTTTGAGCACGCATATTTTGTGACTTCAATGCTGTCATTAGAGCTTCGGGCCTGACTCTAAAACAGAGTAAATAGATCGATCTTAGACAAGCGCCAAAAGAATAGACAGGGAAAAGAAGTTAACGTAAACACTGGCACACTCCCAACTAACATTTATTGAAAAAAAAAGACAATCTCTTATATAGCCGTGAAAAACGTCAGTCATGTCTATGTGTAGCCCTCTAGGCAACCTGCAATGCTGTTTAGTTTGGCGCTATCGAGCGACGAAAGCAAGAAACACTGGGTATGCCTAGAAGTGGCGGCTGCATTGTTCAAACGTGAGCTATTGCTCTAGTGGCGCCGCTTGGCCTATAGTGTCTGAAGAAAGAAATACCGGGTTGAGCAAGAAGCCGCAATCCCATAACCCATAACAGTTCAGTGCGGCGGAAGCTACGGCTCTAGAAGGTCAATCGGAACTTGACTACGTATCACGGGAGTGGGCGCTTTTACTGCGAAGAACTATCAGGCTCTTCGCCACGTCATGCTCTAATATCTGTGCGTTGCGCTCGCATACGTAGCGCATATCAAAGCCGTCGGCACGGAATGTGGGGCTTATCGTTCACCCTTTGCCAAGTTACAACGAGACAGGGTATAACCAAGGGCTCTCACTCTGCTGGCGCCGCCTGACTGTTGCCGGCTGGCTATCAAGCAAGTCTTATTCTTTTGCCGATAAGGTTATGGATCTGTCACTTGTACACCCTCGTCCCTTTGGCTTTAATCTCAAACGCCTCGTGTAGCTCTCTAGATTTTTTGTATTGGTATCTGGCCAAAAAGTTCGTGTCAACAAATAACAGCGAGCAAGGGCAGCGGCTGGTGCGTGGCCAGATATTGTGATGGGGTAGCTCGTGTTGCCGCGTCATGTTCGCAGGCGCGATCGTTAAAACATCGGCGTGTCTGACTAATGTATACACAACCGCATGACATATGCATGGATTTCGTACACAACTCCCGTCATACATTCTTGGCAGTTTCAGATAGCTACCTATATTTGTAAGTATTTGAGTACTCAGCACTATGTCACCTGTTCGTTATAAAAAAAAACTCCCACTGCGTTATGGATTTGTGTAGAAAAGTGCACGCGAAGTGCATTCTCGGTAGACGTAGAGGACCTTTTTTATTCGGTTGAGCATGAACTCCTGATCAATTCCGTCAGAGATTGCTTCTAATGTAACGGCGTTGTACCGCTCCCGAGCTCGTGCGGTATATTGGCGTGGACCACTTCCTGGATCTTTTGGTTTTCTAGTTACAGTATACCTTAGTATCTTTTCAAGGGGATCTGTTTTTGCAAAGGAAGGGAATCGGCATCGGCTCGCGCGTGGCGTCCACACATACAAAAATGATTTTCGACTTTGTATTAAAAACGTGTTGACGTCTTGTTGACTCTGATTACTTTCTTTTGTTGACTTTGACTTCCTGTTGAAATGATCAACAGAAAGTTTCTTGACTTTGTGTTGAATCGTTTCTGTTGACTTTTTGCTGACAGTGTCATCAGAATGACTGCAGACGCTCTGTTTGCTTCATGTTGATAATGTTCAGTTGACTCTCTGTAGCCAGTCTCAATAGAAAAGCTACAGACTTTCTGTTGACGTTTCATTGAACATTGTACCCCTCGGCTAGATGTCAAAAGTCGCTAAGTTTCTCAATGGTCTCTGATAAGGTGAGAACGGGAAGCAGCTTCAGTTGTCCCGCCTCCAGCGCGAGCCTACTACCCTTGACAACGCTTCGGCGTTCGCGCACCTCGAGCGAGCGCGTGCAGCCAAAGCACGACGGAAGGCATCGGGCGCGTGCTGGTGGCCAGCCGTTCGAAAGGCATGCCCTGCCGTTCTGACTTTGTAAGTGACCATAGTGACTTTAATGACCATATTAAATAGTCAACCAGTAAAGAAATAGCAAAATAACTATTTGAAAGTGAAGAAACTGCCTTGACTCGCTTCGTTTTAAGTGGTGCTATGCAGAGAAGCGATTTTATTTCTTATAGGGGCCGTTTTTGGTCATGTGGTTTCAGCGACTGCGCCGAATTATTATTAGTGGTACTATTTGAAAGTGAAGAAACTGCCGACTCGCTTCGTTTTAAGTGGTGTTGCAGAGAAGGGACATTATTTCTTATAGGGGCCGTTTTGGGCATGTGGTTTCAGCGACTGCGCTGAATTATTGTTAGTGGTACCAATGCTTGTTAGTAAGAGATATCATCCACGAACTTCGAAACACTGTTTTCTCTTCGACTGACTCCCGAGGAGAAGATCGAATACTGGAACCTTAATAAGCTGCTGAGATGGTCACTGGCCAAATGATTACCTTCAATTTACAGTCTATATAAGCGTCTGGAGCAGTTCGAAGGAACTGTTGATTCAGGTGATTAAAAAAAGAAGACGGTAGAGCACGTGTATTTTGGGGTGCTAATATGTTGTTTTTTGGGTGTTGCTGGACTTTTTTTTAACCTACTTTGAAGAAGGATTTACGTTTGGACCAAAATGGCATTCGGTATTTAGCCGTTGAAAACGATGATAACGATCTCGTTTTTCTTGTGGTGCTTCATAGCATTTGGAAGTCACGAATGGCTCGAGCGCCGTGCAGAAATTATGCGCAAAGCAGGTTCACGAGTATTTTTGCGAAAGATGCGGCGAATCGTAGAGTGTGGAAGTCCCAAAGTTGTGTACCTGACTGATTACCCGTGCTGGAAAGTTGCTTTGGAGTTTTGAGCTGGACAGCATTTGAGTTCATTTTAACCATAGCCGTGCTGGCTGCTGTAGGGCCAACATGATTTTTATCATTTTACAGGGCCTTGCTCTGTTTACGTCGAAACCCGGCAATAAGAGTAAAAAAAGATTCAGGTGTTCACTGCTTTATGGTGTTTGTGTTTGTTTGCTAATGTGCGGCTATGGACTGTGTATACTAGTGCCTTCAAATACCACAAATACCATTTACACAAAATTACAAACATCGCGTTTTTACATGCTATTTTGTTGCAGCCAATTTGGAGGAGAGTTGAAAGCAGTAGTAAGCTTCCAAAACTTTGTTGAATGAATAGCTAAGCTGTAAAGAATTTTTGTCATTTTAGACGGCTGTAGCTTTTCAATTTAAAAGCTGCTTAAAAGCGTTTTGGAGGCGACAGAATGTCTGTTGACTTTCTTATTAGAAAGTGGGCAAATATTTACAGAAAGTCAACAGATGAAATGCTATTGACTATTTAAAAGCTAGAGAAAGTCAGATGAAAAGCTATTGACATTTTACATCCTCTGATGACTTTTTCAGCAGTCTTTCAATAAAAAGCATCACAGTTTTTTGTAAAGGCATACTGTGAAATAGATTTCTAAGTAGTTGTGGGGCAAACGTCTTTGAGAAAATGCGAGAACCGTAAAGTTTCAAAATCTTCGGATTTATGGACGACTTTCTTGTTCTTAGCAAGATGGCTGATACGACCTAGTGTACGCAGGAAAAAGCCGAAAAAGGGTCAGTTGCAGTTTTTAGATCCAAGGCTGAGAATTACGAAAGATCACATATGCTGGACGTACGAGCCACGCTTTAAGAAGGGCATTCTCCCGTTCAGCACCGCCCAGTCCAAGGTTGTGAAACGACGGGTTGCGTCTATGTGTCTTGAGGCGTCTCTGAACAAGTCTGGTGAGCACTAGTGCACACAGTGCACAAGAGAGCTTCGCAGAAATAAGCAGCACGTTTGCAGATGGCTGGTTTCCCTCCAAACGTTGTGGTGGAGGTGGCGGAAAGCATGGTCAAGAACATTACAAGGGACATCAGGCAACCTCGTAGTAGAAGCACAGTAAGGCCAGTTGTAATTCCGTATATGCACTCTATAACCCTTGAACCTCAAAAAGATGGCTGACCGCTACGACGTGCCACTGTTTTGCTTTTTCGGAACCCAACAAGCTGTCCAGACTACCGTAAAATCAACTCCCCCATAAATGCTGCGGACAAAGGCGAAACAAATCACCGCAAAATATTCACAGAATGCATGACGGGAGTTGTGTACGAAATCCCAATGTCATGCGGTTCTGTATACATTGATCAGACGGACCGACGTTTTAACGGTCGCACCCGCGAACATGACGCGGCAGCACGATCAACACCATGGGGACACCTGTCCACGCACTGAAGCCGCTGCGCTTATTACCCGTCATTTTATGACATCAAATGTTTGGCTAGATACCCAGATAAAATATCGAAGAGCTACACGACGCGTTTGAGATTAAAGCCAAAGTCACGAGGGTGTACACCACAGCCGTGTATAGACAGAGTTTGGTCAATGGGAAGAGCAGACAGAGTTAATAGGGCGATGCACCAGACGCAGAAAGAGGGCTTAACATTTTCTGTTGGCCAATCAAAAGCCTAAAAGAATCCCCTAGCGGTGGTTGCGAGAAACGGTTTTAATCATAGATACGTGGTTTTAATAGGAGCGTAAGAGTTAAATGTAGTAACCCTTCATGGTTGAAAGTAGGGTGCACGTGATGCTTCGATAATGATCATGCAGAAAGATGTAAGAAACGAATGTGCCGCTCGAACTCTGGTTTGCTCAAACAGAGTGTGACCGCTCGGACGACAGATTCCTGGCCCTCGGCGCCTGGCGTACGGATTATGTCAATCGTACCGCTAGTCACGCTCATCCACCATGATTTTGGATGACCGTGATTGAAACATCACATGCACCATATTTTCAGTCACCGAGAGTTACTCCGACGCACTTATTAATTTCGTTTCTCGCGACCACCGCCAGGGTATTATTTCCGGCTTCTGGTTGGCCACATTCGAATTTGTGAAGACGCCCTGGAACACGCCCAGCACGCTTTCGGCCAATGGCGTCTCCTCATTTGACTCCTATACTTCCCAATGAATGGCCAAACTCTCTGTATATACGGCTCTGCTGTACACGTGACACATCCATAATCTTTATCGGCAAAAGAATATAAATTTCTTCATAACGAGGGATACACCGGT
The DNA here is from genome assembly GCA_037355805.1 of Ixodes ricinus. Lineage (NCBI taxonomy): Eukaryota > Metazoa > Arthropoda > Arachnida > Ixodida > Ixodidae > Ixodes > Ixodes ricinus. Next base: position 8,398 of record JAZHYW010052800.1, read on the forward strand.
TGTAGTTATGACTGCCGTTTTTCACGGCTATATAAGAGTTATTTTTTTCAATAAATGTTAGTTGCGAGTAGCACCATATGTTTACGTCAACCTCTTGTCCGTGACTATATTTTCGGCGCTTGTCCACGATCATGAACCAACTGGCACAAATGGCCACATTAATGGATAGATTGACTTCTCAGAAGGGTCCTTTGACGCGCCACGGTGCAACACTGTCGCCCCGAAATCTCAGTCTGGTCCTCTCGTCGTCGCTTCTCCAAATAAACTCGTTGAAACAACTCCCGGGCTTTAAGCTACTCAGGGAAAATTGTATCCCGGACTTTGGATGGACTCCAAAGTTGGCGTCGCCAGCGCCGCGAGCGCACAGACGCTACCCCGCCTGCAAAATCAGATTAGAGCACGACGAAGAGAGGGAGAAAGACAGAGAGAGAGAGAAAGCAAGATAAGGAGAGACAGAGAGAGTGCAGAGGAAGAAGAGAGAAAGAGAGAAGAGTGAAGGAACGGCTGCCTAGCAGAGTTTTCAATCACGGCCGCGCGTAAAAATTAGAGTGCATTGTGCGACAACGCTCTGATTAGATCAGCGACGAATTTGCGTTCGAGTTTAATGCAGCCAAGCGAAGCCCGACGACCGTCGAGGTTTATATTACGCGACGGCTATGCATAATTCCGGCCGCTGCTCTCATAACCGCGGCGCGCGGATGTGCTTGTTCTAGCGTGTACGCCGCTAGCGTGGGAGTTCAAAACCGTCACCAGCGCGGAGCTAACGACGCGTTTGATTCAACCGGGGGTTTATTGTGTTTGCGTTATTGAATGTTTGGTCGGCGTCAGCCCGTGTTCACGAATCACTAGGACGTACCGCCAAAATGATAGCCTTATGGAATGGTTGTCAAAGCTAGATTTTGGGTAGTTCAGTGTTTAGACACTAGGAAACAAATTTTGCTTGAATATGGTGCTTCCTAACACCATTGAAAATTGGACGAGTTGGTTATGCATAGTTACGAAGAGGGAAAGCTAACGTAGGACCGGTGGTTCTTCCTTATATACATAAGGTTGCGCACAGACACAAAAGGATAGCACAGCGACATGGAGTCCCCGTGGTGTTCTCTGCGCCTTCAAAACTTGGGCGTCTATGTGCTAAGGTGATAGGGGTCATCCGGATAAACTTGGTTATGGTATGAAGCACAAGAAAAGTTTGTGCCGTGGGCAGTCCGGCGTGGTGTACAAAATTGAATTGTCCTGTGGGAGAGTGTATTTTGGCCAATCAGGAAGGTAGCATCAATATTAGGCTCAGAGGACACAGCACTTTCGAAAACATCTTCCTCATCGGGTGATTTAGCCATTGATTGTGATAGATGTGGGTGCTCCCCTCTTTTGGAAGAGACGACGATTGTCGCTCGGCCACAGTCAACAGGTGACTCCGTGAAATATTCGAGGCTTATTACATTTCTAAATATAATGATGAGTGCGTCAGTGCTCCCTCGATTGCTCTGATTCGAAAAAGAAATCTGTGTTCTTGGAGAGATGTTACACGTGCCTTTAGGCGATGGTCCGATGCGTGTTTCGTCTGTGTTTTTACGCCGGAAGGTATGTTTTCCCAAATATAAGCCAGTTGTCAGGCAGCGCTCGGTTCGTGTGTTCCTGGATTTTGTCCTCCGTACTTTTGGCGCTGTTTCCCTCTTCGTAACTGTGTTTCATAAGTCCTCCGTACACTTAAAAAAAAAATAACAAAACATTGCAAGTGCAGTATAGCAAAGGTGGTGAGTTGGGCTTAGCCTGTCGCTAGTCCTGTCTCTTATCTTCTTCTGTGTCTTTGTCTCCTGAGCGATATTTATTATTATGTTCAAGTGTAGTATATGATTGGTAAACTGGGATCTTTATCCCCATACCACCTTTATCTAGATAGCTGTAGTCATGGAGAGCTCGAAAAACATAGGGTGTGTTTTACACATGTACACGTTTCTTGCTTCGTGATTCTTTCGGCGGCGTTTTTATTGGCTGCCGAGTGATGATGAAACGCCTGGGACACGCCCTGCGTTTCTTAAAGTGTCTGGGACGTCACGGACACGTTAAGAAAAGGCTGGGCGATGTTTTAATTTTTCCACGCTCCGTGCTCCTTGATTGTTTTTATTGCGTGAGGGGGGGGGGGTTATTGGCCAAATGCAGCAATTTTGGTAGGCGAGGAGCGACGATGAGGTCTCGGGACTGACCGCGCTCTGCGTTTCCTAAATTTTCGGTGACTATCGGCGTGTAAGTTACGGTAACAGAAGTATGACGTGTGATATAACTTGTAAATAGCTGACGGATGCGGTCAGTCAGCAGCCAATCCCTGAGTTTTGCACTATGTCTGCTTCTGACGTGCATCGCTGCAGAGCTACTAACGTCGCCGCGTGGCCATCATTCATCGCTTTGTTTGCTCGAGTATGTGTGCCCTTTATGAAGTTCCATTTCTTGACACATTCGGTGGACGATACCTGCAGATGAGTTGGAAGTCAGCGTCAAGACCAGAACAACATTCGATAAACCTTTTTTAGCTCAACAAACATCTCATTAGCTATTTTAATAGTTTACCGACTACAGTATCAAGCCCCTCGTAAATTCGGGGCCGTCTTTTCGACTATAGGGACTGCACGTCGAATTAAAGTTTTGGGGTCATTCTATGGGACAGGGCGTATAGCACACCTTTTTCTGAAGTGTAGATGGGGTAACGATAACGATATCCTGCAGTTACGGTATACTCAGCATCGGACTATAGTCGCCTCGGTAGAAGACGGCTCCCGTTCTACATTTAGGTCGGTTTTCTCATCGTCGATTAAAAGCCAAAGTATCCCATCCTGTTTCGCCACGCCGACGACACTGCGAAGAAACGGACCGCCACTTCTGTGCCAATTGGGCGGACGGACGGTTAAGACCTCGGATCCGAGGTCATCGAGGCCGCGCTCGACGTGTCAACAGGTCGCAGTGCGGTTGGCAGCGACGCGTCCAATTGCCGTAAGTCGAAAATCTGCCAGACAGTTTCATACATCTGTTTACCCCTCGGCAACCTTGACGCCCCGCACGGGACGTCATTCGTCCTCGCATGTTTCGTGGTCGACGTACACTTCACTCCTCCTTCTATTCCTCGCTCCCTCCTTTCCGATATATCCCTTCCATCTCCCAACTTGGAACAACCAGCGCCCGGTGGATAACATCGCGACAGCATAGCGTTGCACAGTAAGGTAACGTGTTTTCTGCAGCGACCGAAAACTTAGGAAAGGCATGACGGTGCTTATTAGGTTCAGCGCTTTTTCTAACTAATAACAACTAATAACAAAATCTTTAACTAACAACATATCTAATAACAAAAAAAGGAAAACCAACAACACACAGCACTCGAGAGAAATAGGAGTGGAGATAATACAGAAATAAAAAAACTGTAACACAATAGATGTCACAAGACAAGCAAAAAATAAAAAATAAACAAAAAAATGGACGTTATATCTTTGTTAGAGCATACCAGCAAAGTACTCAGGAACCGTAGTACACCATTTATTTCTAAGTTTTCGTGGTCCTACGCGCTCTTCACTCGAGCATTCATCGCAGCGTTTAAAATGGCTCAAGCTGCGTCAGTGTTGTTTTGTTCCCCATCAAATGCCGAATGAACATAAATACGTTCCTAATGGCGCAACAATCTGTCTCCCAATCCGAACTTTGACTATATTCGAGCAGAAATTGAGAGAAGAGACGGAAACGTAGGCGCGGGGGGACTCCAGGGAGCCGAGCTCCGACTCTAGCTCTGACTACAATGATGAGGGGGTACAAACGCAAAGCTGGCTAGCTTTCGTCTCTTCTCAGTCTTCGAACGCCGAACGCGTCGTCCTGTCCTTTTCTCCTCCTCCGTCAGTTTCTTAAAGGGGCACTCATAGTGGTTTTTGAGTTCGTGTTTTGATGATGACAGCTGAATTTAGACGCCCCAAGTATCCCTAAAAACCAAATAGTATAGTCATACGGTGATTATTTCTTTAATAAAATGTAATTGAAGGCCGCCAAACCTCGGATCCATCCGAAAACGAAACCACTCTCATTGGTCCTCGCACGCTTATCAAAAGTATCTCGGGCCAATGGCGTTGGACGACGTTCCGTCGCGCAGTGATCCCGAGGTAGCCGCATCGGCCGAACCTCTTTGTCATTCGAGCTTCGATCATGGCGGCGTTCTCTACGCTCGAGGACCTGATGCCGTTGGAGGTTGAAATTCTTCGGCGGACAGCCGACCTGGGGATGATTTCCTGTGACGCCACTCCGACGTGCGATGTGGACGATAGCAGCGCTTCGAGTCCTGTTCGGGTTCGAGGACGATGAAACGCAGACCTTTTCGGGCGTTCTTCGATTTGCGGTTGGGGCAAGTCGTAACCAAACCAACGTTTGACATCGCAGCGTTACCTCTGTTACGTGATGTCAAACGATGTCGCCACGTTGACTTTCGCCTCGGGAGGACGGGGGAAGGCTGGTTCAGACATGTGCAACGAGCGCGTACCTACGACTGCGTCCGTTGCAACCGGAGCGACCGGAACGACAGCTCTGCGCCGCGCGTACACACCTGAAATTACTACAAGCACAGCGGGTCGCCGTCAGCTGTTTCAGCGGCCCCTCTAAAAAGGGGACGCACTGCTACTCAATGCCGTAACAGAATAGAGACAGACAGTTTTCTATAGCCTAAAGCTTTATTATTGATTTTTCTTGATAGGCTTGCAGGGTACAGTGGATGAAAAAAAGAAAATAAAAAGATGCCGTACGCCGTCTTGGACGATCACGACTCTATACACGACATTGCAATAGTACAAATATCGCCACACGCATTTTCTACGATTATAAAAGACAATGTAATCTTAGCAGCGATATAGCAACGTAGAAATATGATTTCGTGATCAGATAGACGTTGCGAGCGTTCAGGATTGCTAACACTAATAACTTTTCTCCGGTGATGAAAACGCGTGAAACTTCGCGTCCTTTATACGGTACGCGCCAGTAATACCTTGAACTTGAGCACACGCATGAAATGCGCCAAATAAGAAATCCGGGCGATGTTCGAGGACACAAATGCTTAGAAAGCACCACTGTAGTCGAAGTAAACAAACACGACGGCACGGGCGTTTCTGCTGTCTTGAGAGTGCCGCCACGGCATCGCCGCACGAGTAGGTGGGTCTTCCCTTCTAGTACGTGCTGGGTTATCATAACGACACACGACGAAAATTCACAGTCAAGGATAGCGCTTTTACGCGGAACGATGAGCTTTCACCACGCCGTCCACGTCGATGATCAACACCGACGCCATGTGCGCGCAGATACGTGCGCTTCCGCGCATCCCGGGGAACGGGAAATTCACCCCGCGGAGGACGGCAAGGAGAAAACGTAGTCCCTTGTTTGTGAAACGATAATTGCAGTATCGCGTATTCTAAACTAGAACTATTTTACGTCTTGTGAAATTATCATGCACAACATATTTAAATAAACTGAAAATTGTTTCTTTAGCGAAACTTTACAAAGGCCGCCAAAATTTTCAAACATACGATAATTTCATTGGTCCTCGCAAGTACAGGAAAGAGTCCGCACGTATTTTATTCCTGCGTGATTAATAGGCGGTTCTGCCTTTTTAAAACTGAAGATACTCATTCACTGACACTTCCTTAACGCCATCGCACCAAAAAGTAGCTTCCCCAAAACCGCTTGAGTCTCCCTTTAACGTATACACACTGACAGCTTAAGAAACAAAGATGTGTTTTTTTTTGTTTTTTGTATGTTCAACGTTTCTGGTTTTGTAGTTCGTGGTTTTGGCGTCCTATCATCTGAGTGATATCGCAATCTCGCTGAGCAATACGTAGCC